>APFE031442374.1:55867-93476 GCA_000404065.3 Pinus taeda
CCTGCTGCAAGTCATCTCAATCTTCTTCTTAATAAGAAAATCCTTTTACAATATTTGTACTAGTGCAGCCTTATACCAGTATGAGAGCTACAACCCCCTTTTCTCTTGTACTAGCCGATCCATTTACTAGTACGCAGGCTACTACCTGCTACAATGCTCCAAAGATTTCCTGTAGCTCTTGTACTAGCTTAGATACTAGTACGTAGGTGCTGACCTACAATCTTCTCTCTTCCAGGTACCTCGTTTCATCAATTTTCATACTGGATACACTGACGCACAACACATAATCTGAAGGCCACGTTTCATCCAATTTTCATACTGGACCCATCAATATCATTGAAGCTCATAAACACTTAGCAACATCAATACCCAATACTGAAACCCTGTCAATAAAAATAGTCACCAGAACACAGAGTAGAACCCTGAACTCTACAACACTATTCAGAACCAACTGTATCATCAAAATCATGCATTAAAGTGCATACGCTACTTGGACAAACCGAACCCGCATACATACGCGCTTTTACCAAAGCCAACCCGCGTATAGATCTATAAATATTCAATCATGACTTGCAGCGATTTCAACATTAAGTTATACCCAGTTCAGAACATTACTTGCGTCAGCATACAGATCTAGAATAAACATAATCAATCATATAGAGATAGTTCATTTCAAACCATTTGATCCCGATCTATCCTTATCTCTTGTTCTCCATCAACTTGTGAGATCCCTCCTTAGCTTAGATCAAGCAACCCATAACTTGCATACTGGATCTCATCCTTCATCAGATATTCAAGACTTTCTCCATCCCTTTGCCTAATGATCTTCTTCTCCTTTTATAGTCTTAGGCCTTGCTCAATACCATGGTCCAAAACCATAACAAACCAATACCATCAACTCAATACTAGGGATCAACACGTTTGTCGAGATGCCATGGTCCAAAAACCATAGGTTCAAATTCCAAGGACTAACTACCACGGACCATAGGTAAGTTTTCCAACATATACACGCTTTTCCTTGCATGAATGTGCGTGCATACGCATACGCGACTTTGTAACGGCTAACTTGCGTGTATACGCGGATCTGTCACGATGAACCTACGTATATGTATTTTCTCTTCATTCTTGTAGTCTTGTTCATCAATTCCTTGCTGCTGACCTTCTGCACTTTGATTTGTCATCTGTGTGGTTTGCCATCAAGGACAACACTTGTCTCATAATGCCAACAAAGATGTCTTTGCCTTCGGAATATCTAATTCTACGTTTTTGAAGCTCTCTTTCCAAGATTTCTTTAGTCTGGTTGTCGACATTTCTGATGAGCCTGTCAGATTGCTTTCATTGTCTGTATCCTTGTTCTATCTTCTGATTCTACTGTTGCTTGACCAATTCCTTTTGTTACTCCTCCCAACCTTAGCTTGGCGGAAGGTTGAGAATGAAATCTAGCCTTGGAAGTTAATTCTAGGCATCCATCCAGAACTGAGCTGTGTTGCCACTTCTAATCTCCCAAAAGTTGTGTTGTTGTATCGACAGGAAATGTTGACTGGACGTGTTCCATATTAGTGAGCCTTTCTTAGAAGGAGTGAACCTGATGAGCTCCTCCGTTGGCCTGTGGTTGGCATATTTGGCTGTCCAGATGACTCCCCAAGGCTTATTAGGCGCAGAAATCCATTGCTACGAAATTCTTGCACCCATGATTTCATTACTGTGAATGGGATCTCACAGACCTATGCCCCCTTTTTCCTTTGGTTTGCATGTTGTATTCCATTTGAAAAGAGCCCATTTGCGATTTGTTCCATGTGCTCCCCACAGAAAATTGCGCTGAAGATCTCTGATTTTTTTGAGAACCCATTTAGGCACTGCCAGGATAGAGAATAGATAGAGGGGGATTGCCTGAAGCACAGCTTTGATGAGTACTAATCTACTGGCTATGTTCAGGGCTCTAAGAGTCCATAGGGAAAGACGAGATTCAATCTTCTCAAGGAGCCTGCGCCAGGAGGTGTGCTTGATAGCAAAGTCAATTAGAGGGACACCCAGGTAATTAGAGGGCAGGGATGCTACGGAAAAACCTAGGATGCAGGCAATGGCATGTTGAGTGATAGGAGGTGTGTGGAAAAAGAAGATTTGCGATTTGGCTTTGTTTATGCTTGTGCCTGAGGCATCTGAGAAATCCTTCAGAAGGGCTTTGAAAGTGGTGGCTTCCTAGACAGAAGGATACCAAAAGAGCATGTTGTCATCAACGAATTGTTGATGGGTGATGACAAGGGAATTGTGAATGGAAATTCCTTTGAGATTCTGGGAGAGAAGTGCATGCTTGATATGCCGACCAAGCCCTTTAGCCATTAACACAAAAATGAAAGGGGATAGAGGGTCCCCTTTCCTGATGCCTCTGGAGGGGCTGAAGGGTCGAGAGGGAATGCCATTGATGAGGATTGAAAAGAAGGTAGATGAGATTGCAATGGCCATTGTTTCTTTACGCCAAGAAAAATATTTAGTGCTCACAAACTTTAACAATGCATTTGTAACATTGTTCAAAGTATCCACATTTACCAAAACACCTTTTTGTCTTCAACCACATCTGTGACAAAATGATACTGAACATCAATGTGCTTCACCTTCAAATGATAAGTAGGGTTCTTTGCTAAGAAAATTTCACTTTCTCCATCATAGTCTATCCTTATAGCTCGTTGTACCAACCCCATACTTGAACACAATCTCTACAACCAAACTAGTTCCTTCCTTGCATGAGTGATTGTCATGTATTCAACCTATGTAGTTGAAAGTTCCACTACAAACTATCTCTTGCTCATCCAGCTAACTACTCCAAATAGTTTAAACACATACCCACTGTAGATCTTCTCCGATCCAAATATCCTACCTATTATGCATCAACAAATCCATGTATGTCAAAAACTTTATCCAATCTTGGTCTTCATTGGTACAACAAACCATAATCACTAGTGCCGCACAAATACCTAAAAACCTACTTCATTATTGTCTAATGCTCCTTCCCTTGTTTTGAGATAAAACTGCTCAATACTCCCACTGCACGTGCAATGTTTTGTCTGGTACAAACCATTGCCTACATCAGGCTACCAAATGCAATCACATATGGAACATGGGACATGTCCTCTTCCTCTACTTATGTCCTGGGACATTGTTCGGTAGATAAATTCATACCTATAGGAATAGGAACATTCACTAGTTTTTTATTTGCATATTAAACCTATGCAATATTATCTCAACATACTTCCTCTCGTTTAACCATAACTTCCTCTTTGCCCAATCTCATTTAATTTCCATGCCTAAAATATAGTTTGCATCATCAAGATCCTTCATGTCGACTTTAGAGGATAACTCGGTCTTCAAATCTTGGATAATTTATTTTTCATTTCTAGCCAATAACCTATCATCCCTATACAAGACCAAATAAATAACGTGGTCACTAATTAATTTAAAATACACACAATGATCTACTTTTCTCCTTGTGAAGCCAAATCCTCGTATATATTGTGATGCCCCTATACCAATAGGTGTCATATATCATGATTGACTTGGTTTAGCTTTGAAATATTTTCATACCTTTACTTGTTGCAAAGGTTTTCCACATTTGTAAAAAAAAAAATCAAAATATTAAAAAATGTAAAGAGGGTATACTCTAAAAGAAAACTCAATGGGTGAAATGAATAAAAAAGAGGTCAAAAAAGGAAAGAAAATGAATCCCAACAAAAATAAAAGACCAGGAAAGTGTGCAAGTCTAAATGCCACTACTTTTGTACTTTTATATAATAAAAATTGTGTGCAACTTGTCACTTATGCCACAATTCATGAATAGTCAAATAGTTTAAGCTTGACTAATTCATATTTTCAATTTCAAGTTGTACAAATAGAGAATAAAGATCTGACCAAATAGTTTAATCTTTTATAAGAAGGATTTCGGCTTAAATCACATGTAGAAAACATTTGTCGACGCGTTTCGAACCAACTAATGTGGTTAATATTGGTAGATAAGTAGATAGGTAGAGTGAATAAAAGGAGATCAATAGTTTAATCTGAGCCCTTGGATGTAATAAGTGTAGATTTAGATATATATCACTATTTAAAAGAAATGAAAGTTTGATAAGGGTTTTCCAGTCTAAGTGCACCCTAAAAAAAGAAGTGAAAACGCTAGGGTAAAATAGGTAGGGTTAGTAGATGATGGCTGCAGAATAAATATGTAGTGAATGATAAGTTTAAATGTTTAAATCTTTTAATTTCTTCACTAAGTAAAGGCATGCATCACATGGAAAGACACATCAAGTAAGCAAAGTCAAAAATAATTAACTTTCCTACTCATTTCCCCTAAATCTTCACTAATTCCCTAAGTACTAAAGGTAATTACCAAAGTTAGAGGGGCTCAGTGCATTTCTCTAACTTTTGGAGGGATGGGACCCTCAGCCCAATAATTTATAATGCCTAAGTACTTAAGCCCCTTCATCAATATTCACCCCCCTTCATAAGTTATTCATTTCCCTCATAAAGCTTTTCCTAAGTAAAATTCTATTTTACTTAGGGAAAATAAAACACTTTCCATATAAACCCTCATATTCAGTTAGCCTAAGTTTTAAATGTGTATGATGAAAATTTTTTAAACTTAGCACGCATTTCACATTCCATAAAGTCATATTAACCACTATTTAATATTATTATTTATTTCTCGAAAACAAATTACCCATTCTCGTATTATTATATAAATCCCAAATATTACATATTCCACCCAGCGGTAAAATATGACCATATAAAGTCAATAAAACGGGATTACTTAACTAATTCGTAGTTAATTAAGAACCCAACCCTGCTCCCATTTAATGAGGATTACTTACATCATTTGGACTAATTAATAACTCAATAACCAATCAAATCACCCTCGATATGATTAATCTCTTTAATTCATGTCGGGCCCGCCCTCCATATATGCCAGTCACTTCATCTCCCTGACGACTGTCTGATCGGATCCTGCAGATCCGATGGTCATCGTGCATATCACATGGGCCTCTGTGGTCGACTTTTAGCGTGCTATGGTGACCAGTTTTGTGAATAATACCATTTCTATGTGTCAAGCAGCGTATGGAATCGCACAGTCTTGCCCAAAAACCACGTACCCTCCACTAGAAGTGTGATGAAACCCGCTTACTACCTCCCACAAAAGACAAAATGTCAAGTCGCCTCCCCACTAACACCACATGTCCATATCACAAACCCACCAAAACCTTTGACTTTGCATAAAAACAAAGTTAAAATAGTTTTTCATCCTTACTCTGAAAGTGCATGCATACAACCTGAATGTTGAAGTCGACTAGCTCGTACACCCAACTATCAACCACCCTCAAACTTGTAGTTCGACACTGCTCCAGTCCACCATTTTCATTTAGTGAACCTACACTCCATTGCCCATCACTCAAAAATATGTATTTACCAGTTTCCTTCTAGAAACCCTATAAATACTTGATTTCCTTTGTGATTTCTTTGAAAAAACCCAAATTCATTATAATTCAGTTGTGGAATTAAGAATTGAAGACTCCCAAGACTCTCGGTTTTCACCAAATCTACTTGAAAACCATGTTTCCTATATGAATCCACATGAACTAGAATGGAAACCCCTGTGGCCCTCAGTATAGCTCCTATCACTGCCCCTCATAGAGATTTGGACTATCTGCCCTTAGCAGATAAAGATTTTCGTATAAAAGACCTTGTAACTAAAGAAAGCTCCTTGAAAGTATTTTTTCAATGCTGGGACAATTACCTAAATGGCTCCGATCCCATAGGACTTTGGGAATCAAATATCCCAAGGTACGTGCTCCCCTCTATGTGCATTTTCCCTGACATTATCCATTAATGTCACGCCAATTATAATCCCACCCTCAGAGAAATAATGTTCCCCATTCAAGTTGTTCTCTTCACAATTACTCCAGATTCAATCAATGAAATGCTATAGTTTTAGTCCAGTCAAGACCTCACCCCCATTTCCCTTGGAGAATTACTAGAGAAATCATCTAAATTGTCCTAGTCCGAACTCAGTCGCCTTTGCCAAACTTTTATGGATAAACAACATCAACCTAAAGACCCCCCTCCCTATGTGTCATATTTATTCACAAGATAGGCAAAAATATAGTCAATATGATAGTTGTAGTCATCGGTTTCAATACTAGTGATAATGTGGATGAATTGACTCTAGTTTTAATGTCCATTTTTACCCCTGGCCAACCTCTTGCTGTCAAATATAACTATGATGCTTTCATTGCTGAGAAAATCCATGACCAGTTCATGAGGCTAGAAAATGAAAAGGTATTCAAATATTCTACATTCATATATCACGTTTTCCTTTACTATTAGTCTGACAAGTTCCCATTCTCTATAAATAAACTTGATGCAAAGGGTAATCCTAGATCAATCATTTTTTGGACTTCCATCTTCCACTATTCACATACTTGTCTCTTTTCATAAAATGAATTCATTGACCAATTTCTCCACCCAATGACCACCATGCTGACAGGAAGTCCTCCTCCTAGGATTAGTGATCAAATCAAAAGAATCCTTAAGCTCTCAAAGCAATACAAGACAGGTGACTGGTACTTGTACCAGAATCACATAGAGATCAGAATTTATGGTTGTGAACTTCCTCCGTTCAAACTACCAAATTATGTTCCTATGAGGTTATTTGCCTTGGAGTATTATAGGAAAATGTTAAACTCTAATCAGACTCATTTCACCAAGGCCAAGAAGAAAGCACAATTGAGAATTAAAGACCACTTAGGCCCATTTGTCCGCAACAATAGAGAAGCAGGCAAAAGAGTAGAAGAAATCCTAGAAAAAATGAGACTAAAGAAAGGTTTCGGTTGGAGATATGATCCACAAGGTTTCATTTGTGATAGGAGAATGAAACATAAGCTGTCACCATATATCCATCATAGAATCCCCAAAATAGAGCAATATGCAAATATGGATAAATGGAGGGAAGGAACTCTAGTTGAAATGGATAGTGATCAAGTTGAGGTAGAAAATGTGATGAAAGACTTAGAAAAGAGACTTGACCTAGACTCTTGTGAATAGGTACCAATTGAATCTACTCAAAATCCAACATCAGAGCCTAATGCCTCTACAACAGAGACTTCTCAAAGGTCCACACAGGAAACTAGTACACCCCCAGTAGAACTACCATAGGAACAAGACCAGGGAACAAGTACTCCAGCATCAGAACAATCAGAGATGTCAGAGCAGCTTCAAATCTCTAAAGAACAAGCTCCACCATAACCTCATCTAGCTCACGTTAATATGGTAAACCCCCCCCATTTTGCAGACTCCTCTGAATGAGGAAAAGACCTTAAAAAGAGACAAGGAAGTAGCTACCCCTGCCAGTGGTCCTTCAGACCAACCTAGTGCTAAGAGGCATAGGCTAAACCCATATTCAGAGGAAGAGTTCTTTGAGGAAACAACAAGAAGTTTGAGGAAAGAAGGTGGAGACAGTCTACATACATTCCCAATAGGTGGGACACCTTTCAGTTCACAAAGACAAGAGCTTCAAAGACAACAGAGTGCCGAAGTTTCATCTTTCAGATCTTCATCGGAGAAGTTCATAGACATAAAAGGAAAATTCAAGGAGATAAAGGCCAAGAATGAGCAGCTGAAGGCCCAAGCCTACACTCAATACTTGAAGATGGCCCCTACAAATCAAACCAGATTGATGTCAGCTTATGACAACAAAGAAGGGAAAATTCAGATGAGATTTCTCAAGCCCACAGTACAGCAACCCAAGTCACTTGCAAACTACCTCAAGACTGATTTTGAGGTCTTAACTAAAGATATCCACCCCATAGATCAGATAGAACTGCATAAGCAAATAGGGGAGATGGTTTATTCTACACTGACAAGCCAGACAATGATGACACATAGGCTACAAAATTCATTGAACAACACTACTGCCCAATTGCAACTAGAAACGACCTCCTCATAGGTGAAGGAAAACATAATTAAAACATTGGAGGATTTTATTATTGAGTTGGGCCATAACCCAAAGGATATCAAGGCTGCAGAGAGCCTAGTAAAGAAAAATAATGAATATATAGCTGCACTGAGAAAGAAATTGAAGTTTCCACCACTCATTCACCCACAGACTGCTGAAGTAAGCGAGAAGAAAAATGAATAAGAGCTTATGGACTTGGTCCTTAAGCTAAATGAACAACTAAAAGAGACAGAGCAAGAATTAGAGAAAACACTACAAAGTAGACAAAGTGAGTTGACCTATCAGCCTCAAAATGTAGTACTAGTGGTTTCTACAACAGTCCCTTCTACATTGGCAACTTCTCTAGCACCAAATGTCCCTTTGGTAATAGCTGGAACTATAGAAGTAATAGGTACAGGTGTATCAGAGATTGGAACCTCAAATCGAAGCACAAAATAGTTGATCAAATCCATGGAGGAAATGAAGCTCCAGGTCACTAAACTGCAAAAAGTAAAAGAGAAATTCATTACTTTAGAGCAAAAGTATGATGTGTCAAAATTCAATTTTGTCGAAGAGGTGAGAAAAAACAAAGGCTTGACTCAACAAGTTAAAGCACTGGAAATAGATCTTACACTTGAAAAGCCTTTGACTGATATCAAAAAAATATTATGGACCAATATCATTGAATCAATCAATGATATTTGGTCATCAATTCAAATAATTTTTGAACAAAATGACTTAGTGAAAGTTGTTCTTCAAGAGATTGAAAAAACGAAGGAAGAACTAGGAAGGAAGCGTGAAGAAGCTATCAAATTAATACACTTTCTAAACATTAGAAATAGGCATGAGTTGGAACAGTTAAACATTGAGGATAGGACTCGTACCATCCTCGAAATAAAGAAAGTATTGACCAAAAGGAGTTTAATGCAAACCCTAGAAATCAAATGTCGAAATATGCAGGAAGACAGATGAATCTATGGGGAAATCTGGCATCTTACAAAAAAAAGGACTTCCAAGTCCTTTAGCCATCAATGACAAGCTAATGTTTTAGGATGATTATGTCAACAAATTATATCAACAAGCTAACAGTCAATCCAGTTCATCTGCTAGTTCATCTACACCCAAGGCATTGCCCACAGGGAGAGTTCTCTATGATAGTTTGGAGAACCTTCTTTATATTGAGTGTGAGGTGAGGCACTTGTTTCCAGTACAACCAAATTTTGTAAAATACATAGAAGTAGATGAAATCTACAGAAAACTAACAAGGGAAAGAATACCAAGAGATGATTGGTGGGCCAGCGTGACAGACATCTCATGATTTACGATGGTAAAAAGTTAAGTAAATTGAAGTATTTACCATAGTCAATTTTGCTAAAAAGAGATTAATGATGGTAAAACAGGTAAAGATTAATAGTCACAGGTAAAAGAGTATCAGTGAAAAACTAAAATCAATCAGCCAGAACAGAATTATGAGCAAGACAACAAGATGAATATTCATAGAACCTGCCTCCAACTCTTTCAACAAAAATAGGGACAACAAACTAGTAGTTCACATTCAGTTTCTACTTTCAAAACCATCTATCTCTACATTCATGTAAAATATATTTAGTTTTCCTAGAATGTATCTATTTTAGTTAGGAGATATTTTAATTTAAATTTTTTATAATTATTTCCCTATTTGAAGTACTGAGTGTGGATTCTTAGACATTTCTATAGACACCTTATTTTGGAATAGAAGCGTTGTTGAACAACTTTTGTATGGTTGGTTAGACAAAGTAATAAAGAAAAGGACTTTTACAGGATAGCTATGTCAAATGAGAAACAAATAAGTATTCTATATCTTATGTTTTTATATTTTTCTTGTTTAAATATTCATATGTGTTTCATATCTAAATGATAAACGAAAATTTATATTTCAGAAAGAGCTTTACTACATTTTGTCTTTAAAATCATTTATATTCTTAATGTTTTCTTCCAAGCTATCATAGGTAGGGAATTCTTAATTGGTCCTTGCTTTCTAGTTTATCACTGTGACCATTTAAAAAAAAATTCTTAATTTCTTTTTGAGAGCACCCACTTTCCCTCATCTTGAACTTTGTTGAAGGATTCTTAATTGCCCTTCCTCCTTTTCAAGACCATTTCACCCTTTTAAGCTATCATTTGACTTTTGTTTAGCTATCTTGGCCTGTGAAACCCTCATTTGTTAAATCAACCTGATCCAATTAAGTTATCTTCAGTTGACTGCATATCCCAATAGCCTGAAATACCTTGCTCTATCCATCTGCTCCTGAATTCCACCAGAAAACAAAATAAAAAACCCCCAAGCTTCCATAACTAGCCTAAAAACCTCAAAAACAAAGCTAAAACATAAAGAGAGAGTCCTCTCTGAGTATAGGTTGGCTAGAACCTGTCCTTAAAAGATTGGTTTGTGGTTACCTCGGACCCCTTTCCTTCTTCTAACAACTTCAAGGAAAATCTGAGTGATAACATATATGTATCAACTTTTTGATATGACATCCTTGGTGACTGTTTTAATCCATACAAATACATTAATAACTCGCATACGAGTTATTTCTTACCCTTCATCACAAATACTTTTAGTTGCCTCATGTAGATCTCTTGTTCCAAATCCCCCTGAAGAAATTTTGTCTTCACATCCATTTGTTCTACCTCAAAATCAAAAGCAACAAAAACGACAAAAGTAATCTAATAGAATCTAACTTCGCAACAGGAGAAAATATATCACCAAAACCAATTCCTAGGACCTAGGAATAACCTTTTGCTACCAACTGAGATTTATATTTCTCCACCTTGACTTATACATGCATATTATTCTTAAACACCCATTTGTTTCCAATGGATTTCCTTCCAATCGACAACTCCACCAGATCCCAAGCCTCATTTTTGTTCAAAGATGCCATTAATTCAACCATGGACTCCTTCTAGAGTTTTCCATCCTATTAATTCACTTCCTCCCTCACAGTTATGGGATCATCATCAATAATAAATAAACCAAAATTTGAACAAAAAGCAGATGGAATATACCTCCTTAGTGCCTTCTCTCTCAAACTGATCTTCTCAAAGCTAGAGTCAGTGGCTTTTCCTCTTCTGATTCTCATTCTATTGTAGAGTTTGATTCTTCCTCCTTCAGTTCAAACTCTATATTTTCAAGTTCCTTTGATAGAAATTCATGTTTAATAACATCCTTCAACTCCCTAAACACCACTTTTTGGTTCTACAAAACCTCCCTTGTTTCTCAGTTCCAAATCTTATAACCTTTTAAACTATCCTTATACCCAATAGAGATGCACATTTTAGATTTACTATTCAACTTGGTTTTTTTCTCCTTTGGAACGTGTACATGTTCATCACAACCAAATACCCTGAGATGTGAAAGATAGGGTTTCTTACCAGTCCATACCTCATGTGGAGTCTTATCCTCCAATGTTAATGAAGGTGATCTATTAACCAGGTAACATGCAGTATCCACTACATCTACCGAGAATTCCTACCTTAATCCAACACCACTCTGCATTTTTTTTGCCTTTTCCATCAACTTCTTGTTTATTCTTTCTACAAATACATTTTTCTAAGGTGTGTATGGAGTAATATTTTTCCTTGCTATACCACACTTCTTATAGAACTCCTCATATTCCTTCTTGCAAAACTATCCATCATTTATGTCGTCAACACCTTAATCTTCTTCTCTGGTTAATTTTCCACAAAATCCTTAAATTATTTAAACCTATGAGAGACTTTAGATTTATTACTGAGGAAAAATATCCATGTATTCCTTGAGAATTCATCTATAAATGATACATAGTACACAAATTTACTAAGAGATAGAATCGAAATAGGTCCAAACACATCACTGTGCACAAGCTCTAATATCCTTTTTTCCCTCTTAGCATCAAAGGGGAAATTCTCCCAATTCTACTTCTCATATACACAATGTTCACAAAAATCGAAATCCAAAGAGAAATTAGACATAACTTCTACCATACCATTACCATGCAGTATTCAAATGCACTTCTCTCCAAAATGTCCAATTCTTTGATGCCACAACATGGTCTTTTCTCCTAAGATCACCAGATTTTCAGCTCCACTTTCAAGAACCACAAAAGTTTTGCACCCATCAATAAAAGTGTTACTGAGAAGCTTATATAGAGTTCCAATCTGAAGTCCTCGCATCAATATCATTACTCCCGAAACCATCTCGTAGGTATATTTCTCAAACACTATTTTTACACCTGCATCATCTATATTGCTTACATAAATCAATTTTTTGGCCAATGTAGCAATATGTAGAACACCAGGAAATATTCTAATCCTTCCACCTTACAACTTCAACTTGAATTTTCCATGTTCCATCATTCTAGCCTTCATATCATCCCCTAGGAAAACATCACCACCATCATCTCTCTCATACTCGTAGAACCACTCCCTATGGGGAGCGAAGTGAAAAGATGCACCTTATTCAACCAACCATGCCTCATGATCTACATGTGTACTTGAAGAAGAATCCAAGTACACATCCCCACCTTCATTTTAGGTGGTTTAAGCCTCTGTAGAAGGAACATCATCATATCCCTTTCCTTTCTAAGGGGTTTTAAATTTACAATCCTTTTTGTGGTTCCATTCTTTTCCACATTTCCAGCATAGCTTTATATGTTTTCCTAGAGATTTAGATCTCCCACTTGAGGAATTATTTCTATTTCTATTATGGGACCGTCCTTTTACAGACAAGGCATCTCCATTCTAGCTCTCCACATTTTTCCGTCCCATCTCCTCCAACAACAAGGATGAGACTATTTTGACATACTTCAAGGTAGTTGTATTTCTACCTATAGCAACAACCAAACCATCCCATGAATCTAGTAGAGAACACAACAAACTCATGCACTTATCTTCATTTGAAATTTTAATATCAATAAATAACAACTAGCTTACCACAATATTAAAGGAATTCAAATGTTCTGTCACTAAGTTTCCATCCTTCATTATCATGTTATACAATTTTTTCACGAGAGACTTAATTTGACATAAAGTCCCTAACTTAGCCCACAAAGCCTTTGTTCTGGCTTCTCCTGAAAGATTCAACAATACTGAAGCTGAGATACACAATTGTATTGTGAGTTTTTCCTTCCAATCCAACATTTCCCAGTTTTTTTTTGACATTGTTGTTGGTCTAGTACCTAAATCTATCACAATCCACTAATCTTTATCCACCAACATGTCCTCCACATTAAGCTTCTACAACTCAAAGCTGTATCCATTAAATTTCTTGTTCTCTATCTTTCCACTATTTTCCATCTCCTTTCACCACATGAATCACCTCTTTCTTTCCACTATTCGCCATCTCCTTTCACCACAAGAATCGTTCTTGCAAATCTTCCATTGTAATAGGGCCTACGATAGGCCTCCTCAGCAGAACCTCTAAGCCCCCTTGAAGCCCAAACAACTCTTATACCAAATGCAAGTTTTAACCTATACAACAATTACCTACTCATGAACTCTTAAGGAAAACAAATATACAATGGAAATAACATAACACAAATATACACAAAGATTTTCCCATGAATCCGAAAAACGGAGACTACGAGATTAATTTTTCATTATATTTCTTTAAATGTTACTATACATATATATATTATATATATATATATATATATATATATATATATATATATATATATATATATATATATATATATATATATATATATTCATGTGAAGCAATTTATAAACCCTAATCCACAAACCCTAGATTAGAACATAACAATAGTTCCCTTGACAAGATCTACAAAATACCAGGAGCAAAAACTCATCATGCCCAAAACCATGTGCAAAAACTATACACAAAACCATGGATAGGGGTCAAAATACCATGAGAAGAAAACCATCATGCCCAAAACCATGTGCAAAACTGAAAGAATATAACACACACCACAAATTATGAATTTTAGTGAAATATCTTAAATATAAATCTTCATAAATTATTTATTCTTTGAATTATTTTAAATGTAGTGGAATTTTAAAAATATATATAAATGATAGATTTTGGTAAAATAAATAGGCATGATTTTTTATGAAGATTTTATTTTTGTTAATATAATTTAATTAAAATTATAAATTATGAAGTGAAATATATTGGTATCGACTTTATAAATATTTATTTTGTTTACATAATTATTTAATTTTAATTATTAAAGTTTATTAACATATAAATTTAATATAGTAGGAATCACTATGGATGATAGGTATATGATTGCCAATTATCCTCTCAATATTTTTAAGGGGGAATTTATTATTTTACTCCATGTTAATTTACTATAATAACAAAAAAAATGGTAAAAAAATTGTTGAGTGTTGGCTTATTTTTGGCAAATTTGTAATAATATTTGAAACTTTGTAGATTTTTTTTGTTTAATCTTCATGATTCAAATTTGTAAAATCTAATTTAATAGACAAGTCTTGTGGTGGGGAAATGAAAATGTGAAGAGTCTAAGCATGATGATTAAAGTTACGAAGTATATGATAAGGAGGAAGTAAAATGGATTTTAGGTATAAGATAAATTAGTTGTCTAGCACACTGAAAAATGTTAATGGTTATATGTGGAATACAATTTTCCTTCATAAATAAGAAAATTCAGGTTTTATTCTCGTGAATTATTATATTTTTTTTTTTTTTTATCTTTTAATTCTACAATTATATATTTCAAATAAATATTTTTTTTCTAAGTAATATTAATCTATTTAGAAGGGAAAAATTAAAAATACAACGAGGCACTGACCTTTGTGGTACTGAAGTGAGTTATGTCAAAATTAATCAAAATACTATACTCGATTGCCCACCTAGGGGAAACAAATCCGAGAGAACCCAATGTAAAGGCCCACACACGGGTCTCAGAATCAAAACTTAAAAGGACCCACACAGGGGTCCTGAACCAAAACCACACAGGGGTCCTGAACCAAAACCAATCAAAACTAGCCAAATGGTTTAGAAAAAGAGATAGTAGAGAAAAACCCATGAAAACCAACCCGTGAAACATCAAAAGAGCAATGGGTGACATTTCGTGAATGGATCAGCGATCAGAAGGAACCCCGTGAATCTCATCTGGTGGAGGCTCTTCCACAATACAACACTCGTACTCATACGAGTCATCATCCTCTACTGACGTCGTACCGATAGTTTGCAGGCCTACTGAGATTCCTGCACCTGCATGCTTGCCTGCTGTGTCACCCGCCCTGTCCCCCATTGCATGCTTACCTCTAGCTAGCTCCTCACCATGCAGAATGTTGTCACCACCAACCTTACTTGTTTTCTTTGTCATCTACTCCTTGCTATTGTTTCATTTCTCTCGTTCACAGTCCTCCTTGTTCTTCTTCTCTGCCTTTTGCGGCTCCCTATTGTTCTTCTCCTCTAGACCAAGAATGTGGAGATTAGCATTTTTCTCATTCTATGGGCTGATTTCCTCACTAAATGTAACAGTGATGGTGGCTAAGATGTCAGGCAATTCAGTGTAGTGTGGAACCGAAATTGGGTCATGTGGTGAGATGGATTAAGGGGGGAAGTGAGGTTGGCAGTTTGGGTAGCAACATTCATTCTTCTAACTCCATGGGCCTATTCCTGGCCTCTACCACTCAATGTGTAAGGGTAACTACCATAGAAATGATCTCTGGAGAGAGTAGTAGATGGGGAAGAGGAAGGAGTAGCGTAATCATGGTTGGGCGTCGAAGGGAGGCGGGTGCTTCCGCTACCACTACCACCTCTATGGCTATGCATTTGATGGCGAGTACGTACCATGGTTGAATGTCTTCTGCTCAGCTATGCCAAAATTGTTGTGTTGTGATTAGTGAGAGAAATTGGGGAGGCAGAGGTAGAAGATGGTGGAGCTATTCAAAAGAGAAACAGAGGAATTATGGGTGGAATTCAGCACATAGTGAGTTGATTGAGAGTAATGGAAACCATTCCCCAAATCAACACAACTGAGAATCCAACACCGCCTCCTAGTAATTGTGCAAGAGCTTGGCTCTATAGCATGAGGGGGGTAATAACAGTTTAGCGGTGAAGGTTTGAATGAATTCTGTCTTGTGGGTGCCATGGCCTTATTCCTACTACAAATACCTCGACTAGCACACCAGAGTAATGGTGCCTGCAGACCATGTGTAGCTTTCCATAAATTGGCATGGAAGGGGACACAGGTGGCCATGTCGCTTGTTCACCTGTCGTCCTTTTGTCTAATCTTCCTTAAATTCATTATAATCACCCGCATCCAAGTGTGCCTCTTCACTTTGTACCAGTTCATTATATTCCTATATCTAGGAAGCAGTGGTGATTAAGTTGAGCAAATGAGTATGAAGATTCCAATCACTGTCCACCCCCACATTCGCGAGGAGATCAACCACTTTGTTGCCTTCTCTTCTGATATGTTTGAAAGTAACTACTCTATTAGTGTTGAGCCGTTGCTCTATGAGCTCCAATTGTTCTGCCAATCTCCAGCTCCTGACCACTTTGTATGTCGTGGTCCCCTGCAGTATCTCATCAACCATATTAATGAGAATGTGAGAGTCACCTTCAATTACTAAGGGGAAGAAGTTGTGTCATTGAGCTAAAAGAAGCCTTTGCCATAGTCCTTCAAGCTCTATAGAATTGTTCGTATCCCAGCCAATAGAGCTGAGGAAAATTAGAAGAGGTTTTCCTTTGTGATCCATGAAAGCTCCTCCATATCGTGCTTTGCATGGATTACCTTTTGAGGTTCCATGGAAGTTTAATTGAATGATATTATGAGGCAGAGGAATCCATTTGTTTGGAATACTGTGAAGTAAAGATAGTTTGTTATGTTTTGTGTGTACTTGTTACATTCGAAGGTTCCAATTTGTCCATATATTATGCTCCTGTGGAAGGGAAGGAAAGTCCTCTTCGTTCCAAGTTTGGAGCATTAGAGTTTCCTAAAGGTTGTTGCAAAAGCTGCTCCATAGGACTTCTAATGGTGTACATTGATCTTTGAAGATGCAGCAGTTCCTTTCTTTCCATATAGACCACATAAGAAGACCTCAGATGATTTTTCACAAAGAGTTTAACAGTTTTCTCTTGTACGAATTGATTGCTCAGCTATGTATGGTGTTGGTAATATCCTCTTTAATTCTTCCTTCTTTTTGGCATCTGAAACTTGTTTCTTCCCAAAGTTTGTTTGCCAAATTGCAAGAGTTCCTCAGATGCAGTATGGTTTCATCCTGTTGTTTACACTTTGGGCATATGGAGGGCCCATGGAAACTTCTTCTCCAAAGATTTTCCCAAGTGAGTATTTTGTTTTGACATAACAGCCAAAGGAAAGTAGAAACTTTGGGCCAAATGTTGGGGGATCAAACTTTGTCCCAGAGAGGATCCTTGACTCTTTGATTGCCAATTGTTAGATTGTATGCCTCTTGAGTGGTAAAAGTTCCACGTGCACTATAATCTCATTGTATTATGTCCTTCTTGTAAGAAAAATGAATTTTCTCATTGATGAGCTATGTCTCCAAATTCCTATTAATAGACTCTTTCCTTGCGTGATGGTGCGAGCCGTGCTTTTCCATTATCTGTACCCCTCATGGAGAGTAGGCATCCATTGCTCACTAACTATATCCATCTGATGCTCTTCCCATTCTAGTGTTTGGTGAGGTCTAATCAGGTCACTGAGCTGCCAAGAGTCATCCCAAAAACGTGCATTGTTGCCATCCCTTATTTCCTAGAAATTGTGCTATTGGATTATAGCTTTGTGCTCACTAGTGACATTCCAAATTAAGGAACATTTTCCCACTTCTATGAGTCGAATTAACTCATCTAACATTTGATTGTTTGCATATTTGGTCATCCAAAGAATAGGCTACCGTGAAATCCATTTCCACCATATACGTGCTCCCATTACTACATTGCTTTGTTGAGGATCTAGGAACCAAGTACCCCCTCAATTCAAATAAATTTAATTTAACTTCATATACAAATTATCATTTAAATTTGTTAAAATATAAAATACAAATTTTGTTAGAATATTATAAAAATCAATTTTCATAAATTATTTATTTTTAAAATTGTCTTAATGTAATGTTTTACTTTTCTTTTATGTAATTTAAAGTATATGGATTTTGGTGAAAATTCATATAAATATATTAAAGTTTATTTACCATATTAATTTAATATGGCAGATCATGATGGAGCGTTTTTTTTGTTTTCTTTTTGCTATAAATATTAGATGTCCATTATCCCTTAAATATTTTTAAAAAGGAAATTTGTTAAAATTTTCCAGGTATGATTTAACTATTATAATAAGAAATTTGATTGATTTTTTGTCAAAATATTGGGTCTATTTTTAGCAAGTTTGTAATAATGTTTGAAAGTTTTGTAGGTTTAAAAAATGTCTTTATTTTTATGATTAAAATTTTTAAAATTAGATTTAATAGAAGTCTTGGGGTGAGAAAATGAAAAAAGTGGAGGGATGACAATTTAAAGATAAGATGGTTAAGTATTGGGTGGCTAAGTATTGGATTTGTGATTTTGGCAAATAATTAGTTTGAATGCTTAGTATGTTAAAACAAAGAGTGTTTTATATTTATGGTTAATGTTTTAAAAATCTTACTTGCTTGAGGGAGGCCTTAGAGATAAGGGTTGGGAAATGAGAACAAGGGAGGGATGAGGAAATGAAAACAAGGAGAGGGATGGCATAATTACCATGATGGAGATATGATGGAAGAGTTTTTTTAATTTAGAGTAATTATATACCAAAATACTGAAATTGTTTTTACTTAAATTTTTCATTTTTCCTAAAATTAAATAAGAGATGGAGATTAAAAATGTTCAAGTTTTTAAAATGATAATGTTTTGTGTGGATTACAACTAAATTCAAAAGGCATAGATTTGAAAATTTGAATATTAGTTTTTAAAATGATAAATTTTTGGAGTAGGCCATAGTGACTAGTGAATTATTTTCGTTATAAATGACTAGTTAAATATTTTCATTATAAAATTGGGGTGACACTTAGATTGAGAATGAATGTATTTATTGGATTATTTTCATTATAAATTTGGTGGATGAGAACATCATCAAATTGATGATGAAAACATGTTAAAAAAAAGATAATGTTACTTTGTTGAATTTCAATAATAAATTTCAAATTCAATACAAAGTTTACTTATATCCACATTACCAATATTTAAAAAATCATAAATTTGACTAAATTATCACTTTATTTTAAACTAATGTAGTAAATTTCAGTTAATAATATTTATTGATTTGAGTAGAGAAAACTTCTTGCTAAAACTTGTGGTTCTTGTTCTTTGAAGACCTGTGAAATAACTTTAGTGGTTTAAATTTTACTATCATTGAGCCAGAGGCTTATCCTACAACCCAGTATGATGTGTAAGGATCTAAGTCCATCATCAAAACTGCAAATTTTGCTCATGTCCACTAAAATAAACAATTTTAAAAATCTAAAAATTAAAAAATTAAATAAGTCTACAAAACATTTAAGTAATGTAGACTCATAAAACTTATGTTGACTAAAATAAACAATTTTCAAGATCTAAAAACAAAAATTAAATGAAATTAAATAACGATACAAAACATTCAAATAATGTAGAGTCATAAAAGCAATTTACACTTGAAAAAATTAGATCTCTGTATTCATATCAAATCCTTATTTAAAATGGATTTATAGTGGTATACTTTGTCCTCTGCACTGAACTACTCTTACTCAATTTCCAGTCCTACATTTGCTCAAATGTCTCAAATTAACCCAAGGCATGCAATACAAAAGTTTTAACCTAGTTTTCACATTGTTCACTTTGGTAATAATCAGCTACTGAAAGGTGTGGTTGCATATTCTTTACATGTTAAGAACGATAAAAGTCATAACTATGTCATAGTTTATATGTGTTGCTGATGTGGGTATGCTTGGTAATCTGAACTCTGGATTTTGGGTTAACGAGATGATTGTTGGGGGAATACAAACGAGGTAAATGATGTAGATAAAGATGTACGTGCTCTACGTGAGAGATAGATAGAATGAGTTTTACTTTTAGTTGTGAATTTATACAGGGTTTATGTATTGGTTTGTGTTTGTGATTAATCTGCAGGAATGATTAGTTGTAAATTGTACAACATTACTATCTGTTATCAAATCGCTTACTTGACACTTGACTATGTACATAGCAAAGGTCTCAATCTTTAGCAGGGTGCAATACAAAAGTTTTACTTTAATTTTCACATTGTTCACATTGGTTATAATTGGCTATCAAAAACTGTATTTCTCAGCTGCTGTGTTGTTTCCATATTCTTTAATGGTTGAGAACGACAACCAGGTTCCTTGGCATATGAACAAATAGATGCAGATACATTTGCTGATTGGATGCATATTCCTCATGTTAAATTTCATCCATGTTGAGGATTGCCTGCATATTCATCCTGTTCAATTCCATCCATGTTTAGGTAACAAAAGTATTACTATGCACACTAATTCTTCTCCATTTGATGGTAAAGTGGATCATCAATATCTAGCCTATTTAGTTCTTTAAATTTTACTATTATGTACTTTACTTTAGAACTAAATAGGCTAGAAATTGATGATCCACCTGAAGAATTAGTATGCATAGTTATACTTTCTTTATGAAGGAACTGTAGAAGAGGTTGGATGTATGTATACACCCAATCAACAAATATATCTGCATCTATTTGTTCTTATCCCAAGGAACCAACACTAAAGAATATGGGAAACAAACACAGCTTTTGGTAGCCCATTATTACCAATGTGAACAACGTGAAAATTAAAGTAAACTTTTGTATTGCATAGCCTGCTAAAGATTGAGACCTTTGCTATGTACATAGTCAAGTAAGCTATTTGATAATAGATGGTAATGTTGTCCAATTTACAACTAATCATTCCTGCAAATTAATCACAAACACAAACCAGCAATACATAAACCATGTATAAATTCACAACTAAAAGTAAAACTCATTCTATTTATCTCTCAGGTAGAGCACGTACATCTTTATCTACATCATTTATCTCGCTTGTATTCCCCAACAATCATCTGGTTAACCCAAAATCCAGAATTCACATTATCAAGCATACCCACATCAGCAACACATATAAACTATGACATAGTTATGACTTTTATCGTTCTTAACATGTAAGAATATGGAACCAGAGCTTTTGGCAGCTGATTGTTACCAATGTGAACAATGTGAAAATTAAAGTAAAGCTTTTGTATTGCATACCCTGCCAAAGTTTGAGACCTTTGCTATGTACATAGTCAGCTAACCGATTTGATGCCAGATGAGAATGTTGTCGAATTTACAACTAATCATTCCTGCAACAAACACAAACCAGCAATACATAAACACATATATAAATTCACAACTAAAAGTAAAACTCATTCTATCTATCTATCAGGTAGAGCATGTACATCTTTATCTCGCTTGTACTCCACCCAACAGTCATCTAGTTAACCCAATACTCATTCTATCGATCTCTCGGGTAAAGCACGTTCATCTTTATCTGGCTTGTACTCGAACTAACAGTCATCTGTTTAACCCAATACTTACCTATATTTAAGTACTCATATCCTAATTTGTTGAAACCAGTTGAGACGAGAGCCTTCGCTGCAAGAAGAAGAAAAGTAACCCACAGAACAAATCTCAGTTCAACCTTCTGGTAAGAAAAAAATTCGACTCTATAATACAATACGGCAAATGATACGGGCAAATGATACGGGAAAATATATATATATATAATGATACGGGAAAATATATATATATATATATAAATAATATATATATAAAATAAAGTAAATAAAACTCATGAATGACAGTTTCAATTTAAAAAATATATAATCTAAACATAAAAAAATAAGTTTCTTTAACTTAAATTTTATATTTTAAATATTAAAAGGTTATTAGTAATTTGTTTTTCAAGGTATTTTACCAGCATTACCACAGACTTTTTGATGACCGCATGGTTGATGGGCAATAGTGCCCACTACAGTATTTTCTGTTTATAGTTTGTACATATATTTTTTTGTCTAGATCTAAGAACTGCACTAAACTTTTTGTCTATTTACAGTATATATATATATGTGGCTCTTTGCATAGAGCACCGCTATAAATCTGAACTTGCACAGTACACAGTGTTGACATGCTCCCTGCGTGGAGCCAATTATGCTTATTTTGTTAACTATTCCAGCAGTCAAAGAACTCGACAGGCCCAGCTGCCTATAACTGAATGCTTCAAGCATATACAAAATGTAATTTCTTATCTATAATAGAAATTACGACTTTTTCCCAGGGAAAAAAAAAATTAATTAAAAAAAAATAACAAAAACAAATATTTTTATCACAAAAATAAAAACAACTAATAAAATATCATATTATTAAATGTCATAAATAAAAATTTAGAAATATGATTAACTAATATTGTTTATATATATATAAATTGAAAATATTGTGAAAAAATTATAACTCATGAAAATAGAAATAATTGAAAAACTAAATGAAAAAGTTAAATAAAAAGGAAATAAAACAAAAAACTAGTAACTAATAAAAATGAAAGTTATTAAGTAATTCATAATAATACATCAACCAATCACTTTACAAATAAATAAATTTAAATAGTAAAAATTAAATTGCTACTGTTAAACTATGAATAAGCTTCATAAATTTATGATAAAAACAAACTAATACCCAATTAAAAAGAAAACTAATACCCATGTATAATCATATTACTAATATTTTTTGACAATTCTACAAAATTTAATAACTGATTTAAACTGAAAATGATTCATTTCTATCATAAATGCAACATTCAACATATAACCCCAAATTTCTATAATAAATGTAACATTCAACATATAACCCCAAAACCAGAGACTAGTAAAAAATGCCTTATACCATGTTTAAAAACAAAATAAGTTATACCTAAATAATATAATAATATTACCAATTTTTATTTTTATTTTACCAATTCTACAAAATTTAATAACCATGATTTAAAAAAAATTGATAATGATTGATTATTTTTTTTAGCAGAAGCAGCTTTCAGCGTACAGCCCCAAACCAAAGACTAACTCAAGACTAGTATCTTATTTTCCAGAAACTAAACCAAAACAACATTTTGAACTTTTCTTTCTTTTTTCTGGATTGTTTGGGGAACACTCAGGAAAAATTTGCCTACCACATCAAGGAAACTGGTGACATCTATCTCTGAATTGCTCGTTGCCATCATGGTATCCACTTCGGGATTCCTGGTTGCAGGACGAGTCTTTTCAGCTAAGACCCTTCCGCCAAATAAATATGTTATAATGCAACATGCTAGAGATGTTATAATATAGTGGTTAGCATTTGAAATATTCAAATTACATAATATATTTGAAATTTCAAGCTAGATAAATGCTTCCCACGTTGAGAATAAATCAGAGAATAAGTCAGTCGAAGGTACATAAATGCATCCCACCACTTGAGAATAAATCAGAGAATAAGTCAGACGAAGGTACATAAATGCCTAAATGCGTCACACGCTGAGAATAAGTCAGTTAGGCAACAAACAAACATGCATATTTTGATGTGATACTCTATAAACTTGGCCCTTTTTATTATGCAGTTGTCTTTAACGTGACTTTTTGAAAGCCTTTCCGGTGGCTTTTTCCGGTCAAAATCCGGCAGTAAATTACTGAAATCACAAGTTTGATAGCTAGTTTCTGCACAATCAAAGCGTCCCAGGGGTTTTCCAGGGTGCTGAATCCAAATATGCAGTTAAAAAACCATTTTAACTGCAACAAAAACCATTTTAACTGCAATTTCTTCAGCCGGATTCCGTCACCGGAATCTCCAAAAAGTCGCATTATAGACAACTCCTTTTATTATTGGTTTCAATTAGGCTAGATAGTAAGCAAAGGTATTTTTTTTAAAAATAATAATCTCTTGTGTAATTTTTTTTTTATATTAATATTTTAAATTGTAATGTGGCTTGTTTTAGATACCATGCAAAATTAGCTAGGCAATTTTTATTAGTGAAAGTGTATACTAATTGACTTTTAAATTTTCTTTGTAAATTATTTTATTAAATTTGACCAATCATGGTATGCTTTTCAACTTTTTCAAAAAAAATAAAATAGGGTTAAATTGTGCCATTTGTAATTAAAAAAGATGGAAAAAGAACACCAAATCATAAGCATAATATTTTTTTTCAAAAATTCCTATGAGAAAAATTCTTGAAGATTAACTTCTCCACATTAAGGCCTTGTAGCATAGCCTTTACAATAAAGCCCTTTAGCATAGCTTCTATTACATAAAATGCAAAACAAGTTACCTAACTTTCATCCATGGAGGTGCATGATAACAAAGACGGATCCTCCTTATAAATGACTTCTATTAACTTTGGCTATTCATTATATATTTTCTAACTTATTTAACATAAATTAAACAATGAATAATTTGTTATACACAATTTTTAATTAAAAGTTATGAAAAAAAATTCCAAATCATAACCATAAAGTTTTTTTCAAAAAGCCATATCTATTATAATAGGAAAATAATCTCTTAAACACAAGAATAATCTCTCCACATTAAACACCTTAAATTGTAACATAACCTCTATTAGATACAATGCAAAAAAGTTAGGCAACTTTCATCCATTGAGGCACATGTTATCAAATTGCAAGACTCTCCCTATAAATGCCTCCTATTAAATATTTGTAAATATTTGTAAATATTCTCGAATGAGGAGAATATGAGGGATTTAGGACAGTTGAGAGACTGAGGGATTTGAGAATTGATTGTAAATCTTGGATTAGGAGTTAATTCATGATTTTGTGGATTGGAGAGGATCCTTAGGGATGAGGATTTTGTTGAAGAGTTTATGGATGTAAACCAAGAATTGGTTTTAGAATCCTTTTGTATAAATGTAAGCCTAAAAGGCATAGTTAGAGGTTAGATAAGTTAGATAATTAGTTGGTTAGCTGGTTAGATAGGTTTCATTGTAAGCCTACGAGCAGACTGTAAAACAAAGGGCACTCACATTAGAAGATGAGGCCAAAGATAGAGAAATTGTGTAAATGTTCGCTTATATGTATAGAGATTAAATCCAAACATGTATAAGTGTGTGTTTCAAGTATTGAATGATGAATTATGAGTGAATCAAAATTCTGTATAATATATGCATGCAGGCAGAGTTTGGCAGAAAATGGAGAAGCAAAATGACACAGAGAATCATATTGGATCGCCTGAATTCGATTGAAGGACCAAAGTAATGTTCTGGAGTGATTGCGATTAAAGAACTCGTAGAATTAAGCTCAGGAGGGAGTCATGCAATGGAATAGAGAAAGGATAAGAAACCTTGAAGAAACCCGAAACCACAAAGAACAATGAAGAATGGCATAAAAACCCAAGTGAAGAGAAGAGTAAAGGGGTGAAGCATTAATGTGGAATAGAGAAAGGATAAGAAACCTTGAAGAAACTCGAAACCACAAAGAACATTGAAGAATGGCGTAAAAACCCAAGTGAAGAGAATAGTAAAGGGGTGAAGCATTAATGCATAGTAGTCGTTTGATCTAACAGATCAACGGATGGGATCAAGTCACATGGAAAAAAGCTATTAATATCACATCGCAAATTATCATAGGAGTGAATGAACCAGCCTTAAGGGACCTCAGCCCGTAACAAATGCGATATGCGATGTGCAATGTAACAATGGACCTGATAAGGTACAGGCACAATTGTATTGTATGTGAAGTTTGACTGTGTTATCACATCTCGGAAGCAAAAGAAGGAATGCAATAAGGGTAAAAAGTCGAGAGAATGTATACAAAGGTCGCGAACGGCGGAAGTGTGATCGTGTCCCACAGATCGGGAGTACTGAACACATGTGTTTAAGAGTTTTGAAACCTGTGATTGCAGTTGCGACAAGGCATACATTGAATAACATGCAAAGGCTGTGGAAATACAAAAAGGTATGGTTACGCATGTTTTATGGAATATTTCTATTATGAATGAATTATAATAGAAATAAAGTGTTTAGAAGGTTTATGAGTTGAGTCCAAATATAACCATAGTATAAGAGTGGGGAAGGCTATATATATGTGGCAATAAGGTTAAGAAGGTTTAATGTGCGGCAATAAGATTTGCAAAATTTCATGAGGGTGCATTACATATTAATGAAAGGTTAATGAAAATGATGTTAATAAGTTCCGATATAAAGGATTGATGAAGGGCAGACTATGTTTAGTTAATAAATCATTCCGTGGAGATTTATTAAAGGGGCCTTAATTGTTAAGTAATGAAGATTCAAACTCAGCAGAGAGTTTGAAATTCTTGGGACAAATAGGATGTTGCATTCTATATGCAAAGTGTGGGCATATGGGGGTTTTCCTACATAAAAGAGGTATCAGAGTTGAATTATGGTTGAAACATTTGATATTAAAGCACAACGAAATTATGTGTGTACATTTCTTTAAAAAGAATTTAGAACAAAGTTGTGTTTTAAGATATTTTTGTAGGGAAGAGGAGTTCAGATTCTAATCTGACCTCAGTAAGCACACAGAGGTAAGGTATAGCATAATATTGGGAGAAGTTGCATATGCAAGGGAACAGAGGAGAATCCCTTCCAAGTGCAGGCGAATGGTGGAACAAGATCATGCAGAGATCTTGAAGGTGAGATGACATGTTTTGTTTCAAATTGATTTGAAGATTGGAGAATATGTGGTTTTTATAATGATACACAGGTAGCAGCATAAGGAGATGAGGAGATTGCAACAATCTAGAGCAAGGAGTGCTCGAATTGTTTTCAGAGGAAAGAACTAGAGAAATGCTAATAGACTGAGCTCGAAGGAGAGAAGCTTGGTGAGGCATAGATAGCAAGAAGGAGATTTTTTATTGTAGAGGTATTGTTGCAGCTCACAAAGGCGATTCCACAAAGGATGTGGGTAGAATTGCTAAGTAACGAAGGAAGTTGCTAAGATTTTCTAAGTGAAAGAAGAGGTGGTTAGAACCAAGTATTTCATGGTGATTGAAATACAAGAGGACAATTGTGTTCATAAGAATATGTAGATGAGTTGAAGCCTAGAAGGAGCAGAGAGAAGTGCTTAAAGGAGGTTCAGAGATAGAGAACCAAGTGCTTACCAAAAGACCAAGTACAGAGGAAAGCTTAGTGAGGTAAGTGGCAGCAGGGAGGACTTGCTATTGTAGAGGGTTTAATGCAGTTCATAGTGAATGAGTGAGGAGCTCATGAAGATAGAGATGGAGAAGAAGATGACTACTGATAGTCCTAGCAGAGGTTCTCAGGAAGACCATAGCAGAAGAAAGATGAAGAAGGAGTATGCCAAGGCAAATGGCAAGAGAATGAGTCAAGAGAAAATTAATAAAGAAATTGCGAAGATGAAAGAACAACTCGATGTGTTAACAATGCTGCTAGAGGAAAACTAGAGATTAGGTCGGGTATTCAAGAATAAGCCAGTGAAGTGGCATACATTTCAGAGAAGGTTACAATAGAGGCAAGTAAAGTGGCTGATGGGAAAAGTCAGAGAAGTTGAGTTAGAAATGGAAGTTTCTATTTGTGAACCAGAGTGGGGTGAAGTTCTGGGTGAAGAAGAAGGAATTATTGATGATTTTATGAACTGTTGGACAAATGCATACTAGCAGGAGAATGTAAAACCTTTTATCGTTGAATCTAATAATTTTGATGTGATTACAGGTTTTGCAGAGGATAAGCAATCTTTTGAAGTTGTCAAAGGTATGGAAGAGTATATTTTAGAAGATAAAAACTTTGAAGTAAAGAACGATGGACAATGTCTCTTGAATGAGGAAAGAAGTGAATTATTGTAGTAGAGAGAACTTAGTAATACATTGATTTTTGAAGTTGTGAGAACATAGAAAAATTTTCTTGTGAAAGGAGATGAAACTCAATCTGAAGAACTAATATGTGAAGCAACAGTTGAGACTTTTGAACCATGTAATTTTCAATTTGATAATTTGTGTATAAATGCAAAAATCATGGGTAATGATAAAGTAATTATGAAGTGTCACAGAGAAATTGAGTTGTTGGAGTATTTGCTAGGAAATTCAGAGTATGACAGTGCGATTACAGGGGAAGGAGTTCACTACAATGGACAAGATCAGAAAGACATCATTAGAGCAGATGGTGTGGAGGAGAGACTAGCTGATAGTCTCGTGAATTCTGCTGAGAATTCAAAACAACATACTGATGTGCTAACAGAGGGGGAAAAGTTAAAGCAGCAAGCTAAATTGTTGCCAAAGGAAGAAGAGGCACTTAGGCCTTACGTTTTTTATTTTAATACTTTTTTTGTGAGTGCAGGTTTAGTTGGAGATGTTGGAGAAAATTTGGCACAAATGAGTAGCCAAATAAAAATTAAAGAAGAGGATTCTATGGAAGAATTTAATTCATGGAACAGAGATGTTCAATTGTTGGAGTGAATGCTGGAAAGTCAGGATTCAATATAGAAAGAGATAATCATGAAAGAGGGTAAGGATGAAAGCGAGGTAATCAGAATAAGCAAAGAAAAAGTAAGCGTAAGAGAAAGAGTAAGTGATAGAGTTCAACAATTTCAAGGAGAAAAACAGTAGATTGAAGAGTTAGTGGACAACAAAAGCAACCTGAAACAAAGAAAAAGAGCAAGTGGCGGAGTATGGACCAATCCAAGGGTGTGATGGAAATAGATATTGAGGAATTATTGCAATCGATGATGAAACAATTCATATGGAGGAGATTGATAGCAACTGGAAGGATGATCAATCAGAACTTGACCCTCATTAACAAGAAGAGGAAGATCAAATAGAAGACATTAGACATACATCAACAACAAAGGTGCAAGGAATTTGGGTAGGTGCAAACTAAAGTTTGCGACCCTCGAGGTTTTCTATTAATGTATGAACACATATGATCAGGAGATCATGAATATTTTCTACTTTGGGAGTCTAATGTAGGAGCATTCATCCTAATAATATCATTGTATTTTATTAGACATACGGGTCTTGTCTTTCCAAGGAATTTGGTTTCCTAAGTGTGAATTAATGTAATTATTTAGGCTTTTGAGTGATTTTAATGACAATAGGATTTAATTAAGAATAGTGAGGCATATTTGTAAATATTATCGAATGTAGGAGAATATGAGGGATTTAGGATAGTTAAGAGATTGAGGGATTTGAGAATTGATTGTAAACCTTGGATTAGGAATTAGTTCATGATTTTCTGGATTGGAGAGGATCCTTAGGGATGTGGAAGAGATTTTAGGATTTTGTTGAGGAGTTTATGGATCTAAACCAGGAATTGGTTTTAGAATCTTTTTGTATAAATGTAAGTCTAAAATGCATATTCAGAGGTTGGATAAGTTAGATAATTAGCTGGTTAGCTGGTTAGATAGGTTTGATTGTAAGTGTACAGGCAAACTATAAATGAAGGCCACTGACATTAGAATATCTGGCCAAAGATAGAGAAATTGTGCAACATGCGATGTCATTGTCAACTGTTGGATCAAATGTTCTTATCAATGATGGAGGATCATTGTTGAATCCCACATCGAAATATTCCAATTGTGTATGAACTTTGACCACAAGCAAGTGCGATATGTGATTGGGATGTCTGATGCGATTGGCAATTAAATCACATCGCAACATTCCATGGGAGATGGACCTCAGCCCGTAACAAATGCGATATGTGATATGCGATGTGTGATGTAACAACAGACATGATAAGGTACAGGCACAATTGTATTGTATGTGAAGTCTGTCTATGTTATCGCATACCTCAGCCCGTAACAAATGCGATATGTGATATGCAATGTGCGATGTAACAACAGACATGATAAGGTACAGGCACAGTTGTATTGTATGTGAAGTCTGTCTATGTTATCACATCTTCGATGCAAAAGAAGGAATGCAATAAGGGTAGAAAGTCGAGAGAATGTATACAAAGGTCGTGAACGGCGGAAGTGTGATCGCGTCCCAAAGATCGGGAGTACTGAACACATGTGTTTAAGATTTTTGAAACCTGCGATTGCAGTTGCGATAAGGCATACATTGAATAACATGCAAAGGCTGTGGAAATACAAAAAGGTATGGTTACGCATGTTTTATGGAATATTTCTATTATGAATGAATTATAATAGAAATAAAGTGTTTAGAAGGTTTACGAGTTGAGTCCAAATATAACCATAGTATAACAGTGGGGAAGGTTATATATATGTGGCAATAAGGTTAAGAAGGTTTAATGTGGGGCAATAAGATTTGGGAAAATTCATGAGGGTGTATTACATATTAATGAAAGGTTAATGAAAATGATGTGAATAAGTTCCGATATAAAGGATTGATGAAGGGAAGACTCTGTTTAGTTAATAAATCATTCCACAGAGATTTATTAAAAGGGCCTTAATCGCTAAGTAATGAAGATTCAGACTCGGCAGAGACTTTGAAATTCCCGGGACAAATAGGATTTTGCATTCCATATGAAAACTATGGGCATATGCGGGTATTCCTCCATCACCTATGTGCATGCAATCTCCCTGAATTTTGTGTTCGATGTCATGAGTGACAAGGTAGTTGACTCAAATTTCTAAGGTTGCCTTGCATCCTATGGTGGAATTCTAAAATATACCCAGAGGTACATGGAAGCATAGTACATATTAGTGTTGTCTAATGTGTAACCATTTGATGAGAGAATTCTTATATACTTGTCATGTGTGGAGTGCCATCCAATAAACCTGAAAGTACATGGAGAATGATCCTATACACTTATGTACATGTAATGAGATATCACCCCCAGAATGTAATGTTTTCAAAGAATAGAAAATCCTATGCTTAAATACACTGGAACATGTCTCTAGACTAAAACTCTATGTGTGTCGTTAAGTTTCAAATGCTCCTTAGGTTAACTGAGTGGATTTTAGAGTTTAACTTTAAATATGTTTTGATTTCAAGGCTCAAAACTCAATGTCACCTAAGCACACCTATGATGCAACTAATATGAAAAAAATAAATCTTTTCATTTTCCTTTACTCAATGAAAGGTATAACTAACTAGGGGAAGAATAAATCAATAAACAATGCAACAAAAAAGTAAAGCAACAATCGATCTCCTCAAATTCACGATTGCATTCAAAATCAAAGCCCTATATGCAATGCAAATATTTTCTTTTATTTTCTTTTCTTTTCTTTTAATGTTTCAAATGAAAAGAAACATAGGAATGTAACATGATCATTGATGAAAAGAAACCACACATACTGTCACTGTAATATAAAAGTTACTTTTCAAATGCAACAGTAAATCTATGCATACAAACCCAAATTCTTAAGAGAAAGAAAGAACGAAACAAAATCTTTTAAAAAGTGACGAAACTAAGATGTGATTAACACTCATAAACAATTCAACATCCCCCCATCCGGATGACTAAGGGGGAATTGCTTTTGCAAAAATGAAAGCAAAAACATGAAATTTCACACAAGAGATTGGATTTATAGAGACATAGACAAATTTAGAGACACAAGGAAAACTTGTTGGACCAAAGAAAATCAAAGAGCAGGGAAAAGGAAAGAAATTGTTTACTTCCTACATGAATCATTACAGGTTCTTAACATACACCAGTGCTCTGTAGCGCAGGTACAGAGAAGGAGAAAGTTTGTTGAAGCACTTTGTCTCCATATCAAGGGAAGCGTTGGGGAAGTTTTAGTCAAAAAACGTAAAAAAGAAAAAAACCCCAAAGAAATATCAAAGAGGTGTTTTCCTAAGGTTAGTCAATGTCTTAGTGAATTAATCAAGGTCACTTTAGGAGGTCAAAAATATGGTAAGGTTAAGGAATCCACTAAGGGAAGAATCGTTCCATAGTGAAGTTGCCAATTTTTTTATGCAGATTTTTCACAATTGTAGACAAAGGTGAACTCCCTAGATCTAGTGGTCTGATCTAGAATAATAGGAGACAAAAATCATGAAGTAATTGTTATGCAGAATTTTCATGATTGCGAACAAAGGTGAATTCCCTATATCTATTAGTCTGATTTAGAGCAACATGACAAAAAGCATGAATTTTCCTTGGAGAAATTAGAGTATGGAAAAAATCCTACCTGGAATCTGTAGTAAGCCTTTCTTTCCTCCTCACTTGTAAGCTCCAATTCTAGCTCCAAGTGATGTAATTAGAACTTGCACACATGACTAAAACAATTAAAGGATCCACAACATCCATGTAGCATAACCTGGAATCTCTATTAAATTAATCAACATGGCATTGAGATACATGAGTGCAAACATAGCACAACAAATATAGGAAAACAAGATACTCTTTGTATTAAAAAATATAGGAGAGAGTTTACGAACATAAATAGTAGTTGACTTTGTACATGTCTCCCGAAGTTGACTTGTCCTTACTTGTCACAAAAAAAACCTCAACATCAACCATAATCCATGAATATGATGACTCCTTTAGGTTCAAGTTAGTAACATGAGGACACTATCAATCTCCAAAAGCCAACCCTGATGCTCTGGAAGGCAGTAAATATATAGGGTGACCATGGTAGTTTACGATTTACCACCTTAGGATTGAGATCCACCTATTATGGGAGGATGAGCTCAAGGGATAATAGATAAGGTCTCAAAAATAGGATCAAATAGGAATTCGAGTTCTCTATCCATGGTAAATAGTTAAAACTACCTTAGAAGATTTAGAGATAATTTTTAGTTTCATGAATTTATAGAATCAACAAAGATGCAGAAGGGAGAAACATGTGCTAATCAATGTTGGTGAACAAGCATGCAACATGCGTTGAACATAGATGGCCAAGAAGGCAATGTGTGTTGGGTTTAAAAATGGCATTTTTGAGCAATTTGCCCTAAAAACTAAAGACTTTTGGAGAAGTGATGCTTAAGGAGTTGTGAAGGGATTATGAAAAAATGTTTGAGGATATTTATTGGTATAGTTTGGAGGCCTATTGACCATATTTTGCAAAATGGCCTATAATAGATTGGCCCCTAAAGTATAAAGTTAGAAGAAGTGACTAATGACTGAAGTACTTTACCTTGTGACAAGTCTGGATCAAGAACAATTGGTCAAGATTATCATCTTTTACAATACATTTTCATCATGATATTATTGTTGCAGGAGGCATACCCATGCTCAAAATATAAGCTAATATTAATTTTGCAATGATTAAGTAGTATCATCCACTGATGATAGACTATGGACCCATGCTTGTATGACTTTCTGACTCATATAGCCATCATACTTTGTAATCTTGTATTAATCCTAAAATTGCAACCTGGATGGATGAAAATAGATTTGGGGCCTTCTATCTCATTCACTCAATCGATTAATGTATGAGTCTAACCATGTGAATAAATGAGCTAAAGTTGAACATGGCAGACACCATATGATTACCAACGAATGATATAATTTGTTAGCAAACACGAGAGAAACCACCAAGGATGTTAATGGATCTCAAGGTACGATAGTACAATCTATGTGGTGTGACTAGATGAGATGAAGTCGAACACCATATAGAATATTTTGATAAAAGGCCAATGATGAAGACCTATCATTGAGAGTGGGAAAAATTTGCATTAATGTATGCAAGCTTCAAGATACTAAAGGGAGTTTATAAGTTAACTTCTTGGATAATGAGTTGATGCCGATAGGAGGTGACCTATTGCAGGAAGGCCTTGATGTATCCCCCTTCAACATGAAATAGGTATCCAGATTTGAGACAAAATTGTGTTGATGAAGAGTTGGTTCAGGAATGATAGATATGAATGAAGGCTTAGGAGTATTGTATCAAATATCATCTGAAGGACTTCCCTTTACCATATTGGTAATACCTTATAGAGTTGGTAGCGTTGACCCAAAACAGATTATGGAGGATTTTGATATGGTATGATGAACCAAAGAGGCAAGCAAATTTCCCAACCCAACTTCAATCATGGAGATGAAGTGAAAGAGTCTCACGTTCAAGAGTGACTCACTACCATTAATGTAGGTTTTAACCCCGTACATTAATTACATACATACGAATTCTAAAAACTGAAAATAAACAATGGCGAGAGCATAAAACTTAAAATAGATATACACATATATTCTCCCTTGGATCCCAAAAATTAAACTACCAGATTGTTCTTTCATTATATTCCTTTCAATGTTACAATACATGCTAAAGCATCCATAAATCCCAAACCATTTTCCATAGATTATAACATAACCATAGTTCCCTTGACTTGATCTACAAAATACCATGGGTAGAAAACCATCATGCCTAAAATCATTTGTGAAAACCATGAACAAAACCATAGGTAGGTTCACCCACCTAATATAGCGTCCAGAAAACAAAAAATCCTTAGGGCACTGCCCTGGACCCCATAGGGGGGGCTACCGACCCCCTCGAACCCCTTGACAGGGGGGGATGCCGCTCCCAGTGTGACCCCCCTATTGTGCTCGACGTAAAGAACAGGGGAAACTATCATCGCCCTGCCACCCCCCCCATGCATAGGGCTAGTCATGGAAATAATATGACACACACCCAACATTCTCCCACTTGTTGTTTTCTTTCCACATGAGAGCTTAATCATTGGCCCAGCCTTGTAATGACCACTGTTTATCTATGCCAAGAAAATTTCTCAGTGCTCATAGACTTCATCAATGCATCTACAACATTCTTCAAAGTGTCCACCTTATGAGCAACACCTTTTTGTCCTCAACCATATCCCTCACAAAGTGATACTAGACATTAATGAGCTTTGTCTTTAAATGATGAGCAAGGTTCCTTGTCAGAAAAATTGTAATTTGGTTGTCACAATCTATCCTTATAACTCATTGTTCCAACACCATACTTGAACAAAATCTCTGCAACCAAACTCCTTCCTTGATTGCGTGAGTGGCTGCCATGTATTATGCCTCTGTAGTTGAAAGTTCCAATACAGACTATCTCTTGATCATCCAACTGACTACACCTCCAAAGAGGTTAAATACATACCCACTTGTAGATCTTCTTTGATCTATATCTCTAGCCCAGTCTGCATCAACAAATCAAGGAATGCCAAAACTCTATCCAATCTTCGTCTTCCTTGGTAGCACAAAGCATAATAACTAGTGCCATGCAAATAAATGAAAACCTGCTTCACTATTGTCCAATGCTCCTTCCCTGCTTTTGAAATAAACATTTTCAACACTCCCATGACATATGCAATGTCTGGTCTATTACAAAGCATTGCATACATTAGGATACAGACTACACTTGTGTATGGAACATGGGATATGTTCTCTTCCTCTTCTTGTGCCTTGGGACATTGTTCAATAAATAACTTTACACTTACAGGAATAGGAATCTTCATGTGTTTACTATCCTACATATTAAACCTCTGCAGTATTATCTTGACATACTTCCTCTGGTTTAACCAGAGCTTCCTCTTTTCCTAATCTCATTTAATTTACATGCCCAAAATATAGCTTTCTGCACTAAGATCTTTCATGTCAAATTTGGAGGAAAACTGAAACTTCAATTCCTGGATAATTTCTTTGTTATTTCCAATCTGAAACATACCATCCACATTCAGGACCAAATAAATAACACGGTCACCAATTAATTTAAAATAGACATAATGATCTGCATTACTTCTAGTGAAGCCAAGTCCCCGTATATATGTATCAAATTTCTGATGCCACATCCTTCCTAACTATTTTAACCCATACAAAAACCATTTAACCTACATACTAGTTCTTTCTTACCCTTCACCACAAATGCTTTAGGTTGTTTCATGTAGATGTCTTCTTCCAAATCCCCGTGGAGAAATGTTGGCGTCACATCCATATATTCTACCTCAAAACCAAAATCAACAACAACAGATGAAAGTAATTTAATAGAACCTACCTTGGAAATAGGAGAAAAAATATCACCAAAATCAATTCCCCACACCTGGGAATAACCTTTTTCTACCAACCGAGCTTTTTATTTCTCCACCTTGCCTTCTGCACTCATCTTCTTCTTAAACACCCATTTTCCTCCAATGGGTTTCCTTCCAACAGGAAACTCCACTAGATCCCAAGCCTCATTTTGGTGCAAATATGCCATTTCATCAACCATGGCATCTTTCCAGATTTTTCCATCCTCTGAATCTACTGCTTCTATGACAATTTTGGGATTATCATCAATAATGGATAAAGAAAAAATTGAACAAAAAATATTTGGACTATACCTTTCTGGTTGCCTTCTTTCTCGAACTAATCTTCTCATAGCTAGAATTTGTGGCTCTTCATCTTCATGTTCCTCTTCTATTGTAGGGTTTGATTCCTCCTTCTTTAGCTCAAACTCTATCTTCTGAGGTTCCTTTGTTAGGAATTCATGTTTAATAGCATCTTTCACCTCTCCAAACACCACATCATGATTGTACACAACCTTCCTTGTTTTTGGGTTCCAAAGCTTATAACCTTTTAAAACATCCTTATACCTAATAAAGATGCACCTTTCAGATTTACTATCCAAGTTGGTTCTTTTCTCCTTTGGAACATGTACATATGCATCACATAGAAATACCCTCACATGCTAAAGAGAGGGTTTCTTACTAGTCCACACCTCTTGTGGAGTCTTTTCCTCCAGGACTAATGAAGGTGATCTATTCACTAGGTAACATGTAGTATCCACTAGCTCTGCCCAAAATTCTTGTCCTAACTTGGCACCATTAAGCATGCTTCTTGCCTTTTCCATCAAAATCTTGTTCATCCTTTTTGCAAGTCCATTTTTCTGAGGTGTGTATGGATTAGTATTCTTTCGTGCTATACCAAACTTCTTATAGAACTTTTCAAATTCCTTCTTGCAAAACTCTCCATCATTATGTGTCCTCAAGACCTATATCTTCTTCGTTGTCTGGTTTTCCACCAAAGCCTTAAATTCTTTAAACTTGTCAAAGACTTCAAATTTATTCTTAAGGAAATATATCCAGGTATTCCTTGAAAATTCATTTATAAATGATACATAGTACACAAAACTTACCCATTGATGGAACTAACATAATTCCAAACACATCACTGTGCACAATCAGTAATATTTGTTTCACCCTCTTAGCCCCAAAGGGAAACTCACCTGATTTTGCTTCCCATATACACAATTTTCATAGAAATAAAAGTCGAGAGAGAAATTAGACATACCTTGTACCATACCATTACCATGAAGTATTTGAAGGCCCTTCTCTCCAATATGTCCAAGTCTTTGATTCCATCACATGGCCTTTTCTCTAGAGACCACTAGATTTTCTACTCCACTTTCAAGAACCAAAGAAGTGTTGCACCCATCAATAACAGTGCTACCCTGAAGCTTGTATAAAGTTCTAATCTGAACTCCAAAAATCAATACCAGTGCTCCCATAACCATCTTGTAGGTATCTTTCTTGAACATTGTTTTTACACCTACATCATCCATCACTACAACAAATCCTGTGATTAGCATCCTTTTTTACTTCTTTTTTTGCATCTAGAGCCCATTTTTGGTGCTATTTGCATCCATTTATCAAATATGGTGCAAAACTTGACACAAAATTTGCATCGAGTTTTGCACCAAATCTTACACCAAGTTTAGCACCAGGTATTGCAATAGGTTTTGCACCACGTTTTGCACAAAATTTTATG
>APFE031442374.1:93486-107459 GCA_000404065.3 Pinus taeda
AATCAAATTCAACATATGGTGCAAAGATAGGCACCAAAGCTGGTGCAAAAATAGAAGCAAAAACTAGTGTAAGACTAGATACAAAACCTGGCGTAAGACTAGATGCAAAAACTGACACAAAATGGATGCAGAAAAAGACGTTAAATTGGAAGAAAAATACAGTGTAAACTTGATGTAAATGATGGCGCAAAAATGGAAGCAAAGAATGACACAAAATAGGAAGCAAAAGACAATGAAAAATAGATGCAAAAAATGACGCAAAACTAGAAGCAAAACCTGTCATAAAATAAGATGCCAATCTTGGTTCAAAATTTGACGCAAAAAATGATGCATAGTTTGGTGCAAAAAATGATGCAAAATCTAGAGTGAAAAAGGATGCAAAATCAGATGCAAAAAGGACGCTTTAAAAATTGTACAATAGAGCCAGATTTAGCGCCAGGTTGCTCATCACAATTACAAAAAAAATGCACTAAAATCTGGCGCTAAATCTGGCGCTAATCGCTGGTTTTGTTGTAGTGCATCTTACTTACATAAATCAAATTTCTAGCAAATGAAGGAATATGCAGAACACCCAGAAGTGTTCTAATCCTTCCACCTTGCAAACTCAACTTCTCTTTTTCATGATCGAGGATTCTATCCTTCATGTCATCCCCTAAAAAGACATCACCACCGTCATATCTATCATACTCGCAGGACCACTCCTTATGGGAAGTGAAGTGAATGGATGCACCAAAGTTAGTCAACCATGCCTCATGATCTACATGTGTACTTGAAGAAGAATCCAAGTACACATCACCACCTTCATCTGATGTGGTTTTCACCTCTATAGAAGGAGCATCATCAGATCCATTTCCTTTCTCTAGAGCTTTATATCTATAGTCCTTTTTGAAGTTCCCTTCCTTTCCACATTTCCAGCACACCTTTACAGATTTTCTTGGAGATTTATATCTACCTTTAGATTTAGATCTCCCACTTGAGGATTTATTTTTGTTTCTGTTCTGGGACCACCCTCATACAAATAAGGCATCACCATTCTAGCCCTTTGTATTTTTCCATCTCACCTCCTCTAACATCAGGGATGGGACTATTTCATCAAACTGTAACGCAATCACATTGCTACCTATTGTAGCAACTACACTATCCCACAAATTTGATAGAGAACACAACAAAATGATGCAGTTATATTCATCTAATTTTTTTTTATATCAACATATAACAACTAGTTTACCGTAGTAGTAAAGGCGTTCAAATTATTTGTCACTGAGTCTCCATCCTTCATCCTAAGGTTATACAGATTTTTATGTAGGAACAATTTATTCACTAGATACTTAGATTGGTACAAAGTCCCTATATTGTCCCATAAAGTCTTTGCCAAATCTTCCCCTAATACATTCAGTAATATTGAATCTGAGATACACAATCGTATTGTGCTCTTTTCCTTCTGATCCATATTTGCCCAGTCTTCAGTTGACATTGCCATTGGTTTAGTACCCAGATCTACTGTGATACAATGATCTTTATCTAGCAACAGATCCTCCATCCTGAGTTTCCACAACTCAAAACTTTGGCCAATATATTTCTTGATCTCTATCTTTCCACTACTCGCCATATTATTTCACCATAAGAATCGATCCCGCAGATCTCCCGTTGAACAGGGTCTACAACAAGCCCGAGTAAAACCCCTAAGTAGCAAAAGCGTCCCCTTGAAGCCAGAAAAACTTTAATACCAAATGTAGGATTTAACCCTATATAGAAATTACCTGCATACAAATTCTATAAACCAAAAATTAACAATGATGAGAGCATAAAACATAAAACTAATATACACAGAGATTTTCCCCTAGATCCCAAAACCGAGACTACTAGATTGATTTTTCATTATATTCCTTTGAATGTTACAATACATGCTAAAGCATACATAAACCCTAATTCATTAACCTTGGATTAGAACACAACCATAGTTCCCTTGATGGGATCTACAAAATACCATGGGCAGAAAACCATCATGCCCAAAACCATGTGTGAAAACCATGCACAAAACCATAGGTAGGTTTTCCCACCTAATATAGTGTCAAAAAAAAAATCCTTAGGGTGCTACCCTTGACGCCAAAGAGGGGGGCTACCGCCCCCCTCAAACCCCCCAATAGTGGGGGCTTCTGCCACCCCTATTGCACTCGACACCAGAAACAAGAGAAACTATCACCCCCCTTGTCACTCCCCCACGCATAGGGCTAGTCATGGAAAGAATATAACACACACCCAACAATTAATAACTCAAATATCCCATTTTCCCAATTTCCCCAATCATTTCTAGTTAGTGCCTCTTTATTTTTGGCAAGCTTGAGTAGGATAACATATGCTTGATCTATAATTTCATCCTTCAGATGAATCCCTCTAAGTATTTTTAAAGAACCCTAAGAAGGAGTGTATTGGTCCCTTCATGTTCGACGAGTCGAAAATTGTTTGAAAATTTTATGAGTCTAGTGTAGGTGTAACTCAACTTATTTTTCATGTTTAGAGAGTTTGAAACATAGGCTAAAAGGAAAACTCCAAGATGTTCCTTTTTTGTAAATTTAGTCTCTTGAGTCTAGAAAGACAAAAAATGATACTCGAGAGAACCTTTTAGTCATGTTCAATTAAAGTATTCCTTTTTCGTAAATAGTTTATCTTAGTCCAGAAAAGGGTTAAAATTATACTAAATAGAAATATTTTCATTTACTTTAACGAGTTCGAAAAGACATGTTCTTGATGATCTGTTCATGTTTTAAGAGTATGAAAAGAGCTAAAAGAGGACTCCTCCTAGAGGAAGGAGTGGTATAAAGGGTACTGTAACACCCTCCTCCAACATCTACCTATTGAAGGTGTTGGAAAGCCATCAACCAAGGGGATCTCCCCGATATGAAGTCTTGTTGTGAATACAATCCCTTCTATAGACATAAGCAATCTATGTAGTCCTATGAGAGGATCTAGCAACGAACTAGAAAAACAAGTGAAACATCTCCTATTTTATGTTGGAAAATGCAAATTAAGGTAGATAACCTACCTCACTCTAATGTTACGTGCTCATTGATGTCATCCTCGACCTTCTCATTTCCAGGTTCAAACCTCTTTATGCTGCTATGGATGGGTACCTACAAGGAAGATCAAACAAAAGAGATGAAATCATACATAGCATAATTCATTCTAACATAAACTACATGACATATCAAGGAGCATCATACTAAATGAATAATGATTTATACACTTATGGAAAGTAAAAAGCTATTGTATTTATAAATAGGAACAAGGGAAGCATACAACCATAAGTTCCTTGATGTTGGAAGCCTCCTTTATGGTGGATTTCCAATTCCAAGCCAACACCTTGAAGCACTCCTTCTCCTTAGTTAGATGGGAAACATTTAGGCATAGTTTGAGCATAGGAATGAAACCAAGGAATGACCAACCAATTGGGGATAGAAGGGATTTCATTTATAGGATAGGAGAGGAGTTAGGGATTGTTGGCTTATGGTGGCCTGACCTAGGTTCAACGTTATTTAGCTAAACAAATCCCTACACTACTAGACCTTTCGGCATTAGCTTGTGGAGCGTGGACTGAAATCTGACCCAAAGCAGTATGGGGGGATGTTGGAACCAAGTTTTTGCATCGTTGAGATAGATGTGATGTTGGTTTATTCTAACTAGACCTACCTTCATGTAGGTCACTTTGTGCTCTGTTCTAACCTTCAGTACCTTCACGATCTGTTACAATCGACCTTCATGCAGCCCTAACTAGGAGCTAAACTTCTTTCGTGCTACTAAGGGAATGAATTGCACTAATTCCCAAATTAGACTAAGTACCTTACAACACATATTTCAATAAATTTGGAATTTTTTGGTTATTTTGAAATTCTAGATTCATCATTTAATTCCAAATTTAATGAAATATGTGTTTTACTTATCTTATAGACATATCTTAATTATCTTCACGTAAACAAATAATATTAGTTGCGTTTACTTAACTAATACAATTATACACATTTTCACATCATATAAGCATAAAAAGTGAAATTCATGCCCAATATAACAGTTGCATAAAATATGAAATAAAGATGTAGAAATGATAGAAAATTCTCTTTATTAATAGTTCAGATGGTTACAGACTCGACTTGCCCTGCATACTCAGCTGTAAGGGTCCACACACTTAGCTACGGACTACTAGGACTCTGTGCACTCAGCTGCAGAGCCTCTTCCTATGTTACAACCCAAAACTAGACTTTACACTTCAAAACTATCTCGCATACATCATTATTCTTTAGACATTTTGTGATTCCTTAACTACTTAGAGCTTCACTCTATTTATACACTTCCATGGTTCGCGGACCATGGGTAGATCTTTTACAGCCAACATTACATTATCAAAATAAGGGTGGAAAACCCTATGACTCTTTAATAACTATGCGCTCTGCATCCACAATATGTGGAGTCTTTACCATGGAATTACAAACATGGACCAAAATCTTGGCTCTAAGCCCCAAAACTGCCCTTGGGGGATCCCATGCCCAACAAGCCCCCAACATAAAAATCGTGACTCACCCTTGAGTCACTCTGTAGGTGTGTAGATATTAGCATGAAGACCTCCCAACTCTGATTGGATCACTGCAATTTCAGCAGCGCACTAAGCGACTGCCTTCTAGATTTCCTCTACGTGTTGTTCAGTGACCGTTGTGGCTGAACTGCTGCCCTTAATTATCTTGTAAGTTGCTTGCAATTGTGCAATATCTTTTACAATGGATGTTGTAATTATATATGCCTCATCGATCCATGGTTGTAGGTGCACTTTCAAAACTACCTCTTTATGCTGAGTGACATCCACCTGCTCCTTGAGCGCGTTTGCTTGCTGCAGCCTTGCTAGCCTTTGTGTAAGGGAAACAGTCTACGCGGTCCCTTTTACCTTGTCGTACCTCTATTGTAGCTTATGCACCGCTGTCTCTAAGCGCTCTATGTTCATGTCCTCCTGTAGGGTGGTGAGGACCTCGAATGACTGCTCAAATAGCTTCATGCAGTTTGTTACTACACTGTCAACCTCCACCATTGCTATTTTGATCATAGTGGTATGTTGTTCTCTAACCTCTGGAGGAGTTGAAAGGTTGAGCCTTCAACTGTAGTTCTGTTATCTGAAGGTTCAGATCCAGCTGAACCCTAGCCATTTTTTCCCTTTTTTTGTGCACCCCTGTGGCTAACGTATGGATGTGCATCTCCACCGATTCCTCTGCTTAGATGGCCAACTCTGGGACCATCTGGAATGCTTCCTCAACAACCTGCGCTATTTTTTTGTTTTTCTCCATAGCCTCATTATGTTGTAGGCTCAACTACTTAATGTTGATGCCCTGCTTGCTCATTACCTAGATAGCGCAAATCTCCATGGCCCAAAGTTCTGCGGTGACTCCATCCTGCAAAAGATAGAGCATCTCCTCAGGGAGTGCAACCATGTTTAACCCGAGCCTTTTCAAGCCACTGAACATAGGCCTATCAGCCTCATTCTTTGTACTAAGTGCTCCATCTGGTAGCACTATTGTGTTGGTCATCGTGGCACGCAGCATTTCCTCGGTCGCTGAAGGGTCGACTATAAGGTTGGTTGACATTGTGCCAGCCTATGGAGTACACACCTGTAACTCCTATATTTGTGTTTGGAGAGCCCCCAATACGAACTGGTGTTGCTCCTTAAACTATTGGAGGGCCTCCATGTGACATCCCTCACCATTTTTCTGAGATCATGTATATCCCCCTCAGTAAGGGTGAGAGGGTTGAACGAAATCTTTGAGGCCTTTGTCTTCTTTTGCAACCCCACCTATTCTCGTGGGTGTAGATGTTTGAGCTAGGTGGACATTGTCTATGGGTTTGTGCCACCTTGTTCTGTGTCTGTCTCTAGTTCGAGAAAAGGTGACTTTAATCATTCACGCTCTTCTTTCGATGTTTTCTTTTTCTCCAACAACTGCACAATGTTGCATACTGCTTTGGCCTTAGCCACTGATTCTTATTTCCTACACTTTTTTGCTAGCTATGCCACCCACAGTTTTGTCTCTTTCTTCTTCTGTTGCATGGTGGACTTCTTTGCTTCCACTGTGGTGGTAGCTGGAGTGCGCCACTCCCGGGGCCAAGACTCAAGAACTATGAATATCACATCATCGGTTGCCAAGTATGGTAACTCATACCACATCTTCGTAGGGTTCTTCTGTGCCATTATGAAGACATGGTGGAAATATTCTTTGAACTCCACATAGCTCTACAGATTGTGGGTGATAATCACAACTTGTGATTGATCCCCATCCTGATTTTCATCTCCATAAGCACCCAAATATCTTTATCTCCCTAATCCTTTGTGCATCCCTAGTTGCCCATAGCAAAGCATGCTTCACTGCCTTTGGAAGGTCCCGTGTGACCATAGGGAACTGGCTATCTTTGGGAAACTACCATGCCACCAGGACTATTGACAACATGAGCCATGTGTAATGAAATGTTTTTCCCTGCTCCTGTGCTTTACAACAGTTCGCAAGGAACTCACCGCATAGATAGCTTTCCCAGTTGAACTAGACCTCTTCTGTGCATTGCGCTACTAGTGCAACCACTAGCGTGAGTATCTCATCCGTGAGGAATTTTTGCATCACTTTCCTTGCCAATATCTATGTCGTAACCTTAACTGCTGGGTTGTTGATGTTGGAGATGGAATACCCTCACTTCTTATTCTCCAACTTAAATCTCTTTTTCATGGCCTCCGCGATGGCCAAGCCATCACATTTTCCCTCTGAAATGTTTGCTAGGTCCTCCCCTATGTAAGGTAGCCATGTGATCCAGTGAATCAAATGATCTGTGATGGGGATGGGCTTTTCCAAGCACAAGCACCCATCATGAACCAAGCACAGCAGTTGCCTGATGATGAAAATGGTCACTAGGGTGTGGTGGTAATGCAACACCCATAGTAGGTTTAGCAACCCTACTTTCTCAACACCTCTGAGCCATATGTGTGGCTCCAACTCTATCATTCAAACTGACATGTCCATCTTTTGGTGCATTAGCATCGTAGTCACTAAATGCGAGAATTTCTCATGGCCTGCAAGGTGACAATATTCAAATTTCAATATGGAAACCCGTCCCAAGTGTGTTCCCTCAAACACAATATCATCTGGGAGTAGTGGAGTTCGCAAAGAGCTCTTTCTCTCATCTATATCCTTAGGCACATTGGCTTTACCCTTTTGTGGAGCAACATATGTGGGCAACCTAGTAAGAGGGTCTGCACCCCGCGTTTCGACTTCCATATCTACATCCTCCTCCTCCACTAGGATTTATTCAAACTCTTCCTCCTCATCCACCTCCAAATTGATGGGCTTCCACTTTTCCTCCAATGTGAACTTGGTCCTTAGTGAATTTCTAGGTGAGACGCGCACTAGTATCATGGCCTGCTTATCCTTATTAATTCTCAGCGTGCGTGGTGATTTAGGGGCATCTACAATTATTCTGGTGCTCTCTAGGGCTTCTATTTCCGCAATTTCCTACACGGCTGCCTCGGTTGTCACTATGCCTATGTCCATGGTTTCTTCAGGTGCTGACATAGTGTGATTCCACATTTCTCTCAGTGTCTCTGGTAATTGCTCAAGCAACGAATTCACTTTTGAGAATATTGAATAAGTCTCGATTCATGAATATTGGAGTGTGCAACAACTCATTTCTCAAATTGTCAACTATTGTTTTATGGACAACCGCTTGTAATTTATAGTGCCTTTTGAATTTGAATTCAATTGTTCCCCCCCACATTCGGTCCATTAATGCTAGATTGGCGGCAGATTTTCAAGAATCTAGCCCATAAAGCTCACCTTAAATGCCTGTTGCCGACTCCATTTTGTCTCAAACGAAGCATCACATCATGAATAGTCACTTTCCAGCTAACCTACGTAGTAGCACAACTATCCTTGTACTGTTGCGGACCCTGTGATACTTCGTTATTGCGCGCAGTCCTAACATAGCGCAGTTCTTGGGTAGAGTAGTTTATAGTCACGTGCCTCCTTTCAGCTACCTAGAGCACTAAGATGGTGCTTCTATCGGCTAGTTAGATGGCTCGGCCACCTATGTATGGCTTCAAATGATTGCCATTCACTTTTCCTGGGAAGGGATCGCCATTCAACTTTGGCAACTATACTGCACCACCATTTGTAATTTCCTTAATAACATACGGCCCTAGCCAATGCATTCTAAGTTTCCTTGGAAATTTATTGAACTTACTATCATACAACAACACCAAATCATTCACCTTAAAGGTCTGCAGCCTAATATGTTAATCATGCCATGCCTTTTCGCACTGCTTCTGGACCTACTGATGAAATCCAACCAAAAATTTTTCTTCTTCGAGCTCATCCAGCTCCACGAGCCTCTCCTCTAGGGCTCCACGATCCGTCATATCTGTGAGCATTGCTATGTGCAAACTAGGCACGATGTATTCCATAGGGATTATGTCTTCCACTACATAGAAAAGCCTAAAATGTGTCTGTGCCGTCAGCTTTTTGCATGTCATTCGATTAGCCCATAATAACACAGGTACACGTAGGTCCAAATCACTTCATTTTGCATTGCATACCTTGGTCAATGCGGTTTCTAATACTCTGTTGAACTCCTTTGTGCGTAGAATATTCTATGTGATTTCTCTTCTTGAATAATGTCTTCCTAATATTGAGATCCATCTACAAAGTCATCCCCCAAAACATTCTTATTGACCATGTATTTTAGCACGGAGTACATGTGCATCTGCACAGGTTGGGGATTTTCTCCAAGGCGTGCGTCCATATGGTCAGATGCGCATGCGGATCATCCTATCCATCATACTTGTCTACCAGTCACATCTTAGGATTTCCAAAACATGCTCTCATCATTCTCCTACATTTGCGCCAACCCTCAAAACTCCCTTTGTGCTTACCCCACCATCTTGCAAGTGTAGTGTGCAGCACCTAGTCCAAGGCCTGGAAGAATTTCTCTTCCAAAACCTCCCTTTCATATGCATCCAAGAAGGTATCTACCTCATTTAGAATGTCACAAGTAAGCAGATCTCTTACTTCTATCGACACGCAGCGTAGCAACCTGGTCATCATATTGCAATTTATCGTAGTTACTTCGTGTAACTGATTCTGTTAGCGTTCTATTTCCGCATGAGAATCCAAAGTAAAAGAGCTCTCACACTCCCATTTAATCCACCCATTTGTAGCAGGATTCACATAGTCTTGGTCTCACACTATTATCTTATAGATTCAGTCCAAATCATCATCACTCTCATAGTCACAGATAGGTTCCGTATAGCACGATCCTTCAGTAGGGTCCAAGTGTATAATTACACACAGTGACTTTTTCTCAAAGATCATTTTCCACTTCTTTAGATTAATTACCGCATTCATATTAGCATCCCAGTTAATTCCCAAGAGCGCGGGGTAGGGATTGTTGTCATCAACAATCTCTATCACTTCAAAATCTTCCAGCACATTTGCTCCCTCAATATCCATAGTTATTCCCTACAATCATCCCATGGGTATTATTTTCTGTTGGTTTGCCATCCTCAGCTAAATTGGAGACCATTACAATGTGGGTCTCCCCATTTTCTCACATGTCTGTTTTGGTAGAACATTCGCATCTGATACAAAATCCAAAATGACTTGATCCAGTTCATATTCTCTCATCTATGTTGTAAGTCTCATTTCACATCTTGTCCTTGTCTTATGTTTACCGATATTTCGAGCTACGTGTGGTTCTCCTGGCGCGGTCCCAGTGTAGCTATTGATGAGTTCCTGTAACTCTCTCACATCCTTACTATCGTGCAATAACTTCATACAGGTTTCCAAGAAAGTTGTGAGAATAGATGGATTCATCTCCAACTCCAGTTTATCTTTGCTTTCTGAAGCAGAGGCATCAATGAAGCTCTTCTTAACTTCCTTGAAGGTTTCCCAAGTATGCTCCCAATCAAACTTTCCTTCTTTTGCCGAGGCTTTGCTAACCCATGTACTATCTTCTGGTTGATTTCCTTTGTCATCTCCCATTGCAATTCCACTTCGGAGCACAATGTTTACACTCGGGTCTTCCTCGTGTAGCTTAGACCTTATCATCTGTAGGTTTAGAGTCGGGGGAGGCGGTAGAGCTCCTTTGTCACGTATCCTAACTATCAGCATAGGATAATCCTCTATCTCATGATCAAACATCATGCAGTACTTGCACGATGGATGCGTTGGACTTGTGTAATCATGGGCATAGTGTCCTCAACCTCTACAATTGTAGAAAATCAACTATCCGTGACCTCTACTAGGTCCTCCTAGGCCTTAGGCTCGTCCATGCCCCTGAAATCATGTCCACACCATTCCTGAATTTTTGTCAACTGGACACGTTTTGGCCTAAAATCTGCAGGTGGGAGTTCTATCGATCATCATCTCATAGCTTCTGCAAGTACGCTCATCATGTCCCAGCAACCTACAAGAGTTGCAAAACAACTATTGTGAAGTTTGTGTATACTTCTATAACAAATGACAATTGTTTGTGGCTTGTTTTCTGGCTATTTGACAGATCGCACACCACAAAGCAAGCAACACACTAGGTCTTGCTTGAGCTTCTGGCCTTGAAGGCATCAGTCCTCCTCCTGTGAGGAAATTTGTAAAAACTAGACAGTGGTCTTTGTCATGACCTTGACTTTTGTGTTTTACGCGCCATACTTCTTCATGCACCTTTGGTTGACCTATCCTGTCTTGTTTCAGACTTTGCATCTCAAGGCACATATTCTTCAGCTACGCGTGGATTTAGTGAACTCCTAGGTTAGGATCTTGCATTAAGGTCTCATGAAGCCTCGTGGAAATCTCCAAAGCTTATGCCTGTGTTGTTATCTTCTATTGTGATAGCACACTCCTTAAATGTGGTAGTAACGATGCTACAAACCACTCACGATGATGTCCATCTGTCAGATTCATATTGGCTTCATGGATCGTACATTTCAGCCTCTAATCTAGTTCCAAGGAGTCTTTCTTGGTAACATTGTGATCTCTTTAAATGCCACAATTGACTAGGCTTCATACTTAGGCTTGCTAAATTCTCTATTTAGCATTGTTTGGATATCTGTGACCCTCACATTTGGGTTATCGTTGGAGTACTTAATATACTAGGTCAGCACGCAATCCTGTAGAGTGCTAACCAGTGTTGCTTTCTTTATATGGTCATATGTAACACCCTGCACTTCCCATATAGCCCTTACAAAAAACCAGAATTGGTCTAGATCATCATTTCCCAAGTCCTTGAACACAGGAAGCTTCACTGTGTTTTCCATACTGAATCACGGTTGTGGTGGAGTTGGTATGGGTGAAGATGGAGGTGATGGTGGTGAAGCTGGTGGTGGTGTGGGTGGAGGCAGTATTCATATAATTATTTGTCTTATTCGTTGAATAGAATTTCATGGAGATACCTTCACGAGCTCTTCCTCATCCCCTCATGGAGGTGAAATCAGGGGGCTATTTTTTGGACCCTTATTTCCTTCATTCCTATAAACCTTTCTGCTTCATATAGCTCTGAACATCAAGGTAACTACATAACCATCTTTTTGTATAATAGCATTTTAATCCAAGTATTCAAAGATGTTACGTACTTAATTCATGGTCCTTTGAGAAACCGTTGTTCTGCCTCACTGTAGCTAACTGAGGTGTCGACAGCGAACTCAGGAACAAATCCTCCTATAATACAGTCGAGCTAATGATCGATGGTGCACACAACCTTATCCTCTGATGCTTCCAAACTTTGTACTAGATTTAGTTTCCACGCAATAGGTCCGTCAAGTTCCCACCTTCCTTGGATGTCTTCTAGCTTCATGATCCACTTGTATATCTCAGTAGGGAAGGACGCAAAAAATATTTCGTGGATCTTTGTATACATGTAGCTATCTAGCCACTCTTCTTTTGAAAATTGCAGGTTTTTGTTCTCCTGCACTGTGAACTCATGAATTCTTCTATCCAACTAGCATTCAATTTCCTTCTTAGTTGGATTCCAATGAGACAACATCACACATCTCTTATGAAGATTCTAGTCCTAGCAACAGACACATTTGTTGTCTTATGGGGGCCTGACGCAAGTTCAGATTTATTTAGCCAAAGAAATCCCTACACTACTAGCCCTTTAGGCATCATCCCACGAGTGTGGACTGAAGTCTCACCCGAAGTAGTATGGGGGGATGTTGGAACCATGTTTCTGCACCCTTGAGATGGATGTGATGTTGATTTGTTCCAACTAGACCTGCCTTCGTGCAGATTGCTTCGCACTTTGTTCTAACCTTCAGTACCTTCACGATCTGTTACAATCGACCTTCACATAGGGGCTAAAGTCCTTTCACTCTGCTAAGGCAGGGAACTGCACTAATTCCCAAATCAAACTAAGTACCATACTTATCTTATCAATAGATCTTAATTATCTTCATGTAGACAAATATTCTTACTTACATTCACTTAACCAATACAGTTATACACATTCATGCATCATGTAAGACTTAGAAGTGAAATTCATGCCCAATATAACAGATGCATAAAATAGGAAATAAAGATGCATAAATGATAGAAACTTCTCTTTATTAATACTTCAAATGGTTATAGACTCAACTCGCCCTGTGCACTCAGCTGCAGGAGTCTACACACTCAGCTACGGACTACCAGGCCTTTGCGCACTCAGATGCAGGGGTTTGCGCACTTAGCTATGGACTATTAGGCCTCTACGCACTTTTCTACAGAGCCTCTTCCTATGCTACGACCCAAAACTATACTTTAGACATCAGAATTATCTCACATACATCATTATTCCTTAGACATTCTGTGATTCCTTAACTACTTAGAGCTTCAATCTATTTGTACAATCCCATGGTTTGCAGACCATGGGTATATCTTCTACAGTCGACATTACATTATCAAAATAAGGGTAGAAAACCTTATGATTCTTTAATAACTACGTGCTCTATGCCCACAAAATGCGGAGTCTTTACATTGGAATTACAAACTTGGACCAAAATCTGGGCTCTAATCCCAAAAACTGCCCTTGGGGGATCTCGCACCTAGTAGGGATCCACAAAATATGGAGGAAGGTCCACATCTCAAGGGGAATATCCCTAAAGGTAGGATCAAGGACTCAAGATGGGAGAAATCAACCATATCTTAATTCAACAATATCCATATTGTCATTCTCAAGGCTTCTGGTAAGAAAGGCTTCTCCTCCACTTTAGGAAAAATTGCGAGAAGAGGTTCAACACAGTTTTTCCTATCAAAAGTTGTGTTGGAAGTGCTAGTTCGATATGTTGCAACAAGCCATCAGCATGAGCCAACAATAGTGTAAAACACGCTGATCCTAAAAACTAGGGTTTTAGGCAAACTTCTTCAAAATTCTATCACGACTGCTTTTCTTCTCTTCTTTAGGGATATTTCTATGTGTTTCATGGTGAGTATGTTGATAGCTTTCATCATTTTGACACTTCAAGATACAATATGGGAAGTGTGAAAAAATATTGTGTAACAGGGCCCCGTAAATCATGAATGCAGAACAGGAAGTGATGGGTGAAAAACTTTATAAGTCAAAGGCAAGGACTCGGAGAAACACCATCAAGAGACCAGCAAATCAAGCATGATACAATATATATATATCTAAAATATATGATATAAATATGCCTAATGATACATCTTTGAAGAAGAATCTAGCAATACATGAATCCACGACATGGGTGCAACCATCCAAATAAAAGGGATCCATGGCATGGATGCAACCATCCAAATAGAATGGATCATATATATGGACCCATGGTATGGTCACAACCATCCGTATAAAGGGAATAATGTGTACAAACATGAATAGATCATAACTCCACACAACCTAGATTTATCAGATGAAACCCAAGGTCTTCATCTCTATCTCAATCCAATCAATGTACCAATTCTATCACGTGAATATATGTGTCA
>APFE031442377.1:13460-49133 GCA_000404065.3 Pinus taeda
TTCACATCTGAGGGTATTTGGATGTGATGCATATGTACATGTTCCAAAGGAGAAACGAACCAAGTTGGATATTAAATCTGAAAAATGCATCTTTATTGGGTATAAGGATGGTTTAAAGGGTTATTAGCTTTGGAACCCAGTAACAAGGAAGGTTGTGTACAGTCGAGATGTGGTGTTCAGAGAGGTGAAAGATGTTATTAAACATGAAGTCCAACCAAAGGAACCTGAGAAGATAGAGTTTGAGCTAAAGGAGGGAGAATCAGACTCTACATCAGAGGAGGAATCAGAAGATGAAGAGCCACAAACTCCAGTTGTGAGGAGATCAATTCGAGAAATAAGGCGGCCAGAAAGGTATAGTCCATCTGTTTTTTGTTCAAATTTTTCTTTGTCTATTACTGATGATGATCCCAGAACTGTGAAGGAAGCAGTGGGTTTAGAGGATGGAAAACTCTGGAATGAGGCCATCGTTGATGAAATGACATCTTTGCACAAAAATGAGGCTTGGGATCTGGTGGAGTTGCCAGCTGGAAGTAAACCCATTGATAGCAAATGGGTGTTCAAGAAGAAGACAAATGAAAAAGGAAAGGTGGAGAAATACAAAGCTCGGTTGGTAGTAAAAGGTTATTCCCAAGTGTCGGGAATTGATTTTGGTAACTAGAGCATCAAATCAATAATATAGAAGGCATTATATACTAGCAATAATAACTATCATATGTTTCTGATACCAAAAAAAAAAAAAATCGTAGTTCTCACTTGATTTTTTTTTTCAAGTAGTATAAGTTGGTATTTAAGCTAGATTACACCAATGCGAAAAATGCACAAGTTGAGCAAAAAAGGAAAATTCATATAGCCATAACTTTGAAATCAAAATTTAAATTTAGGCATGAGTATAGTCTTTGGAAAGGTATTTTAGAGGGAAACATGAAAGAAGATTTAAGTTCTTCAATGAAACATTTGGTTTCTTTAAAAAAATGTTAAAACAAAACCACTGAGCTTGAATGAACACTACAACTGTTAAATGTGGAATTTTTCCGAATCAATTTTACTTTTGGAAAAATATTTTAAGATGATAAATATGCATACCATATGTGAATGATGAGTAAGGAGGATAAATACTTCTTGATGATACCTATGCAATGATGTGGAGGCACATATGGTGAAGCAACAACATGGCAATGAAAAAAAAAGTTTAGTTCTTAATAATAATGTAGTGTTGTTGATAAGTATGAACAGAACCTTATGGAAAGGTGTATTAATAAGATGAACTAATGACATGGATGAATATTGTTAAGGTTTGTTGCAAACCTAATTCTGGGTTCAATCATGAAGGATAAAGAAACCTAGAAGCTATTGCCTTGAAAAATAAAGGGGGAAGGCATACAAAATATTTATAATAATTAACAAGTGCAATTCAAGTTATGGAGGAAGAGATAGAGGAGGATTTAGTCAATGTAACTAAATATTTATATAAATAAAAGAAATGGTGATCGAAATAAGCATCCATGGGAGATCCTAGTTATTAGATCTAAATATTCTATGCCACAAGGGAATATGTGGCTAGGGTATGAAAGATGCCTACATGAAAAGAAAAGTTGTGAGAGTCATAATCATTATAGTTGGTTATTATGTCCAACCAAGCAACAATGATAGAAATAAGGGATGTGGAATAAACTAGCAAGTGAAGAATGATACCAATATTTTTGGAAGACCCTAAGAATAACAAAAATATTTATAAGACAAAATGCAAATTCCAAGTGTTGTAATCAAATTATTGATGAACAAAGCACTAAAAAAATAGTTCTAATATAAGTTGTTCACTATGGAGGTTAATGATGGAGAGAGTGAATGGTTGTAAAGCATATGAAAACAAAGAGGGTATGGTCTATCCAGGCTTTGAAATGCTTGTGAAATAAACAATAAGGATTTCATGGAAGAGGCGGATGGAGAGGCAATAAGTCCTATTGGGCATGGGCATTTGAAGGAGTTAACCCTTTTTGGACATTAATATTTGGAAATAGAAAGACCCATTGAGAATAATTATATAGTGCACATCATGATGATGAATGTTTTTTAGAAAAGCAAGATGAATGATGATAGAAATTATAGTTATTTTGAAGGGTAGTAAAAAAAACATGAACCACATACTAAGAAAGATAACAACATTGTGAGCAAGATACTAATTTTTCATATCCATGGGTGTTTGATGTAGAAACATCATGCACTAGTAAATGATCATAGTTATAACTTATATTTATAAAGAGGATGGAAGGGAACCTTGGAGGGACTTCAAAATCATTACCATTAATACTATATTTTTATATTATAAAGGATTATTTTTCTTCTCCACTAAATAACTTGGATGTATTATCCAGTCAAATGATTAAACAAACTTTTCCTTATAATTATCTAATTTGATTCAAGAAAGCCATATGATTAGAGAATTCATGGTCCACAATTCAGTAAGAAGCATTTTTTCCCTACAAATCCCTTGTGAAGATCATGGGCATGAACAATGTTTCTCAAAACAACATCCTCACTAAATGCAAGATTCTAGTTGATACCTTACCCATGTGAATTTTTTGATGGATTCAACCTCGGTATACCAAAAATAGACCTTTTATGATATGATGTAACTCACTCGTTGATTATTTCAATAAATAACTAATCCAAATGAGAAGTAGTAACATCATATGGTTGTTAACCAAAAAATAAAATGAGTAAAAAAATGTTAAGTCCATTTATCACCAACCCAACCCCCCAAGTAACATTAAGGAGGTTGGGTATTTTATATTTTTCCTTCAAAATGTCGATCCAAGGTCACTTTTAATCTCACTAAGGAATTTTGATTAATGATAGATTTCCAATAATTGAACTCTTGCTCAATTCTTTTCTCTTAGCACAAAGCTGAGGCCCTTTAAAGGTTAATAAGGGTTTTCTCTCTCTTTCCACATCATAAATCATCCATGACACCACACTTGTCATATGACATGGTGGGTATGGTAACAAATCACCCATTGTATACATCACCCTCATGTTCCATGAATATTAAGGAAATTTTGTCTCTCTTTGGCTTATTTCAACTAAGAAAACTTTCCTCCATGTGCCATATTGCATCTCAAAAATATTCTTATTGCACCCAAAACTTTTATCTTATGCAACATATCACATATTGGAAAATTTCTTCCTTGTGACAATTTTATAACACCTCTTAAAATCGGTGTTCCTATGTTATATCACAACTTCAAACATTTTCATCAGTGCAACACATCTATCACACCTCAAGAAGTTTGTATCCTATAACATATCGCAACAAAAATATTTATTATGATATGTCATGCCCCGAAAAGTTTTCTTACAACATGGTAGATTCTTCTTCCTCTAAAATTTTCCCTCCTTTTCTCTCATTTTTCTTCATCCTTGGTCTTCTTTTCTTTTCTCTCCCCTCTTCCTTCTCTCTCTTATCCTCCATTCTTACCTTCATCAGTTACCTTGTTTCCATTGTCGCATCCATGAATAAGTTAGAGCTCGCAACATATCATGCCTAAAAATTTGGTGGTGTGATACATCATTCCCATGAAATATTTCCTTTGCATGACAATTTCTTTCTCATGACTCTACCTCATATCATGTGCTGAAAAATGTTTGGTGGATTAGTGTATTACACCAGAAAAAATTGTGGTGCAATGCATTGCACATTAAAAACATTTCTCCTTGTGTGATACATTGGCTAATCCAACTCCAACCCCAAAAATCATGCCAAATATTTGGCTTTAATCATATCACATGAAATTATTTTCATTTGATACATGTATAGCATGAAAAATAATTTCATGCAATACACCTAAATTGCTAATTTTTTCCTTCATAACTTTTCTGAGTTTTTGCTAAGGGCTTCCAAGGATGTAATACTCCCTTGAGGCCCTCATTTAGCTTCTTTAGGAATCATAGGGTATTAGGGTTCTACCCTAATCCCCTTATACACATTACTAATGTATGATACAAACTTCCTTGAAGAACAGTCATTAAATAATTAGCTAGTTGTAATTCATTGTAAAAAGGGTTCTTTTTCTTAATAAGGCACAAATTAGTTGGTCAAACCTCATTCTAAGGAGCCCATAGGTAGTTAATATTCTATATGGGTGCTATCTATATAGTATAATTTTATGTAATGTTTTTTCAAGAATCATTATTTTATTGGGAGCATTTCACTTGGAGGTCCCCTTTGAAGAGGCAAGTGGACTATGAGTTAAGCCACTTTGGAATGGTCTTGTTAGCAGAGAGAGAGAGAGAGAGAGCTTGAGATGGGACTTTTTCATTCACATAGATCCAATGGGGGAGTTGGGTAGACTTGGTTGTAGCTATGATGAGGCCTTAGTGTGGGGAGACTTGGATAGCAATTTGGTTGAGTGGTGAGGACTTAGAAATCACAACAAAGGATTGAGGAGTTGGATGGATGAGGAGGTTGATCATTCCATTCTGAGAGATGGAGTCAGCTAGGGGACCCGATAGATGATCAATATGGGGTGGGTCATAATTCAAGTGACTAAGTGATGTCTTCCCACCTTTAGTGTGAGACATTGGATGGGGTAAGGCATTTTTGAGCCAGTTTGTGAATGATAGATGGCCCAATGCTTGTAGTGATCATAGTTGGATTTGATGGAGACCTTTGCACACATAGTTTTTTTCATGAGGAGGAGGGCCAGGAGAGATTTGCTGGCACATTTGGCTTGGGGGTCATGGGCAGTACGATTAGAGGATGACGGGGCGAGTTGGATATTTCACACATCACAAATTTTCACAAATAATCTGAACATGTAGGATGAGCAATGCATTCCATATCTTGGAAAAAATGAGGAGTGGACAGATTTGGCCAAGGAGTGGCAGTTGGATAAGATACACCCAAGTATGAGTATGTCTGTGATGGTTCAGAGACATGTCACTTGGACACTATGGAGGGACTTCTTGATAGAGTTTGGACAGTCACGATAGTGGTTGAGGTTAAGCATTATCACGAAAGTGTAGGAAAAAAAGATTGAGGATGACATGAGAATGTGTGTTCCCATGAGTTGGGCGTGTTGATTGGATTGATTACCCAATTAGTCCAAAGAACGAGGGTCGTTAGTGCATGGAGATATGACATATTCAATTGGTTGGATTATGGGAGCATGAGTCATGGAAGTTTGGTGCTTAGACTATATTATGTTATGTTGTAGCAGTGGTAACATTGGGTGCAAGCAGTAGTTTGGTCAATACGATGACAATTGAAACTTGAGACATTATTGACAAAGTTAGGAGGGAGACGTTCTTCCAAGGTAGCATGGCCACTTTAGGAGTAAGACAATGGGGATGGTGTGGCATGTAGTGATTGATCGGGTAGTGCCATTAAATATTGGGGTTTCTAGTGGAGGATGGAGATGTTGGATCGAGCAGATTTTGGAACTTGGTGACAAGTTTATGTGGAGACTTTGATTGGTGACTTTGCGAGGTTGGGTTCACGACTTGGAGGATTACTAAAAACTGTAATGATTTTGAGTGGGGTGGGTGTAATGCCCTCCAACCCTTGATCGCATTGAGTGCACAAGAGCAATCAAGCATATTAGAGATGAGCTGGGTGCCATGTTAAGTTGCAACATGATAGGCACGATCGCACAGCATGGGCACCCAATATATCAGTTGGTCGGCATTTCATACAAGAGCATGACCCAAATGTGGGATTCATCAATATGCGATGAGGTGGAATGTCCAATGTGATGGCATAATCATGAAATGAGGTGCAACACATCAATGCAATGGCATGTTGTGTGACAAGTTGATGAGATGGCATATTGTGTGATGAATGGATGTGATGGGAGAAAATCGCTGACTCAATGGAACATACATGTTATAAAACCAACGACACAGAAGAGAGCAGGTTTGGTTAAAGGCCCAGATTGCATGGTGCATCGACCTGGCCAAATGAGAAGAGTGTGGAATGTTTAACACATCAACAAGTGAAGGTGAAACAATGCCATGAAGGAGAAGAGTTGGAAAGAATTGAGTGAGTAGTCAACAACCACGAAGTTAGGTAGAGACAAGCACGACACATGTTTAGTGTTGGTTACACCCTACCCCATGAGGAAAGGGTATGTAGGCTTGGTTTCTTGGAGAAAAAAAACAACAGGTGTCGAAATGTTTCACACAACGAAGTACATGCTAAATTTTGGGGACAAAATCAAAGGTTGTAAATTTGGCAATTTTTTGGCTACCCAAATTTTTGGATTTCAATCTTGTGGAAAATTCAAAGATCGACAAGAATTCCAAAATTTTGGGGATTGAAAAAATTTTGAATATTGACCTAAAGGGGCCAAGTTTTGGTTTAGCATCGTTTTGCTTTTAATGTAAAAAACCTAAGGGATGTTCATTGTAAAATATTGTATATGTATATGAATAGAGTATTAAACTAGTGAGCCTCCCAAACCTATATGTTGTCTCTTGCACATATTTTAGATTTGTAGTAAATATGTATTGTTGAAATTGGAATAATTGGTTAAGCCATGCAAAACTAACTAAAAAAAGGGTGATAAGCGTAGTGTGAATTGTGTTCAATCGATTTGGTCTGCCCATCGGTGAAAAAGTGTCACATGTATAGAGATCCACATGGCATCTTTGAATGCGCAGGTTCTCTAATTGTGTGACAATAACCCACGATTTTCCTTGGATGGTAAAGGAACATGCAATTTGATACATGTTGGTCCATGTGAATGACGAATAAGGTTGCATGCAGAAGGGCCATCCATGTTTGGACCAATGATGGACAAGAAGAGCATCAACCTTGTAGCCATAACATACCTCATAAATCAGGAATAAATGCCCTCTCTCCCATAGAAATCAAGCGAGATCTTGACCGATAGTAATCCCATGAGCATGGATGCAAGTTTTGAGTTTGAGCAAGTCAATGTGGACTTCGTATTCGATAGCGTAGAGTTGTGTGGATGCCAATTTCAGAACCCAATTTATGGTTTTCGAGCCATCGTAACAATGGTGTTGGACAACACCCGAGTCACTTGACAACAACGTGGACAAGCCATATGCACAAATGTTGGTGTGTGGTTTTCGGTCCTTTGGGAGGAATTAACTCCATCACATTCCAAATGGTCGAACACCCTATTATCCAACCTTGCTAACTCACCATTGTCGAATCTCGTACATTGCAATGTGGTTTCACGAATGTATATGGACACTGGATAATGTGGCTATGATTGATTGGGTACTCTCTTTAGGTGACTCATGCTACATCATTAGCCATGTGTAATTTTTATGGATTTTTTACATAACAAATTGTGGAATTAATCAGAGGACCATATCTTGGTGCCCTAAGCTCAAATTCTAATGAAATTTACATTGTTGGAAATATCTTGGTGAGTAGAAGAAGATGATACCTCAAAAGTGGGACACAAGATAGATGAAAGAAGTGGAAATGTGTAAACACACCTCCTTAAGATGACTTATGGGGTTGGGAGTGTCAAAGTGTGATGTTAAGATTTATAGCAGAAAGAGAGTAAGATAGACTAGGGGGAGTTGTAGGCAAAAAAAAAGTGATGCCAAACATTGGGTAGAGTCTTATTATCAATTCAAGCCACTACTTCCAATCCCATATTCATAGAGCCCCTTGCCCTGCAATGATAAAAAGGACTAACCTTAGGATCCGTTGGCGCAAGGGAAATCCCACCCTGGTGCCAAGAAGAGGATAGGAGATGTTTACTATAGAGGTTAGGATATGGTATTAATACATGGAGATGATAGATATGTTATACTCATTTGCATTATATGATAGACTGGAGCCACATGGAGATTGTGAAAATGCTAAGTAATAGGTGGGGGGCATCATGGAATTATGAAGGCATGACAATGACCATTGACTAAGAGGTCTCCTTTTTTTCTTGGAGGGATAGGTTGGGTTGTTGATAAATAAGGGAATTACTAATATGGAGGACATGTTAAAAGGAAACAAGAGAGAACTAAGAAAGGTGTGAGTATGTAGGATGGGAAATCAAGCACACTCTAGGCTCGGAGGGGAGAGTACCTAATTAAAGGTATTGAATTGTATTTTTGTAATCTCCCATGATGATGAGCTTAGGGGTATCAAATGATGAGGATAGTAAGTCCTGAGTACTGGACATAGGTTTTGGCTAGGTTTTGGCTTGGTTGTTGGATTCTAAGCCTAGGTTCCAAGAGAATGATATTTAAATGTTTCCTCTTGGGCTAAAAATCACCCCTCCCTCACCTACCTCCCCAAGAATGTAATTGTTGTGTAGATGTGTCATGTACAAAAAGATCCAAAACGTCCTTCAAAGAGGATTTCAAAATTTTCAACTAGTATAAACTTTAAAAAAGGCCCCTGTTGACCACTCCATGTCAACTACCCATAGCTATACATTTTTTCGTGCAAGGACTTCCATCATGTCTGAGCACTTAGATGATCCACATATTCATCATTATCAGTTATATGTACACTGGAATTTTGTAAACGCATTATGCATTTTGTAATGTAAATGCTCCTAATAAGACAAATGTATGTAACAACCTAGGTAAATTTATTTTTCTAATGATGATTTCTATCCTAGTAGGTTTTTTGCCTCACTGATTGATGTGTGTTTCTAAACATGGATGATCGGCAGAGGTTTTCCCTCCAGCCTCACCTCAAAGCTAGGGTGGATATTGTCGTCAGAATCTTAGATGAGTCTTATTGTTATTTATCGAGTCTCTGTAAAAGTGATTTGGGAATAATTCTAGTTATTTGGTTCAATTATTTTATTACAAGTCAATTAGCTTGCCAGATCATATTTTGAGTCGCGGAAATGGGTAACTTATAGAGGGTCTATAACGAACGGGTGTTCCCCCTTCATGGGTTAGAATGTAATATTTCATGTAAATAATATTTTAGATATAATGCTAAAGTATTAGAGGGTTGGAAAAATTATTAATCCCTTCATGAGTTAATTAATTAAATTTTTTGACTAAAATAAATTAAAAATGCTAAGCCATGAATTTAATTAATTTAGGTCCTAGGAAAAATTAAATTCTCCAACATTTAAAATTTGTGGGTTTTAAAGTTTTTAATTTTTGGAGGTCCTCGACCAAGGGAATATTGAAAATATCAAGATATTTCGGACCCTTGAGCCTTAGTAGTTAATTCAAGGTCATTTTTTTTAGGTAATTAACTCAAAACAATCATTTTTGAGTTAATTAAAAAGAAATTAAAGTGAAATTCGATTTTCCTTAAAAAAATAACTTAATTTCGACGGTGATGATTAAAAGTTCATTAGATCTTCATCAACAATCAAGATTACTTTGATGGGGATCAAGCCATTTAGCAGTTGGAGAATTTATCTATAAATTAGAGGTCTCTCTCCATTATTTGGATTCAATCATTGAATCGTGTACTTGCTCTGAAAAGCTCTTGTAACTTTTTTCTGGTTAATAAAATACAAATACTCTGGGATTTCAGAACGTGGCATTCCTCCTTCAAATTTATGTGGTAATATTGCTCTTAATACTCTGTTGCTTTTATTTGTATTTGCACAATAACAGCCCTTGAGGATTGATCTATGCATAGGTATCTCGCACATATTTCTAAGTTTCTAAAATATCATTTTGATTTGATAGAACTAGCAGGTATCTCCATTTCTTGATGATTTTATGATTGTTTTGAATCTCTATTAATCTAACAATCATACCAAAGTGTGCAGAAGTTGTTATTTAGGATTTGGACATTTGAGGAAGTCCTCAGCTGGACCAACTGACTCTCAGATTACAGAATCTAAAGAGCCTACTATTTTTAATTTTTGAAGTCGTCTTACAAAATATTTTATTTGCAAGGTTTTCTAGGCTTGTGCCTCTTTAAAATTTCTAGTTTATTTATAAATTTGTGCAAAATTGTTTAGATCTGGCTAATAAAGGGCTTTGATCTGCAAATATAGGAGCAGAGTTGGACTCATACTCCTCAGATCTGCTAGATTTGTAGAATATTATTGTAAATTCAAATTTTTAAATTCACTGGGGTTTTGGGTATTTCATATTTTTGTATATACATGTTTTGGGGTTTTCTCTCTTTTGTTTGTGCAGAAACAGATCTAAAGATTGCCGACAATTTTTGTGGATTTTAGAAACAGATCTAGGCTCTAGAGGGCAAGATATGATCTCCATTTTATTTGCAAATCAAAGAAAAATTTCAAAAAGGAAGCTTGTAAGATTTTGATCTGGGTTTTACAAATCTTACGAAAGATCGTGGGCAAAATTTTTTAAGGCCTAAAGGCCCTGCACTGGCCATCTCTAGCTCTCGACCCCCTTTCTTTCCTCTCAACCCTCACCTCCTTATTTCTCTGAGCTCATATCCTTCCCCTCTATCCTCTCGGCCTAACTCACCACCTCCCCTGCTCCTCCTTTCTTCCTCTCACCCTAGGTTGCGGCCTCCCTTGCTCCTCCTTTCTCCCTTTCAGCCTGGCTCATGACCTCCCTTATCCCTCTAGCTCCTACCCTCGGCTCCCTTGCTCCTTCGTTCTCCCTCTCCCTCACGATATCCTCCCTTCCCGTTGCCTCCTCTCCCTCACTTCCCCTCGGCCATCTCCCTTACGGCCTCCATGACTTCCCCTCAGCCTCCCTCCTTACGGCCTCCCTCATCTCCCTTATCCCCTCAGCCTTATCCTCCTTTCCTCCCTCAACCCTTGGTCGCCAACCTCCTTGGCCCTCACCCTCAAACCTCTCAGCCCTAAGCTCCCTGTTGGCCTCCTTCCCCGTGTTGGCCATCTCCAGCTCTCGGCCTCAAGTTCTTTCCTTCTCAGCCCTCATCCTTGCATCCTCTATTCCTTCACCCTCTTTCACCAATTTTTTTCACTAATTTTTCCCCTAAAATTTCCAAAGAATTTTAACAAAAAATCCCTAAAACATTTAACAAAAATTTAACAAAAAAATTTCTCAAAACAAAATTCTAGTTGGCATCTGGATCTAAAGATCTTCAGTGATTTGGGTAGCTCATCTCCATGGATCTTCAAACCCCTAAGGGTTTACTGGTGCACATCCTCTAAACCCTTACCCCATTTCAATTATCTGATTGAGAGCAAGACTAATACTGGGATAGAGTTTCAGTTAGCTGAATTTTGACAAACAAATTTAGTTTGCATCTTTTACTCCAGTACATTTCAGAAATAGAATTATCTTCAGAAACTTTTGCATGCTAATTGACAAATTTCTTAATATTGTTTCACTGCTTTTTCAATAATTTATTTCTAAATTTTAAGATCAAATGCATCACTAGATTGGAAATTGTTAAACCCAAAATTTTTCTGAATTGTTAGTTATTAGTTAGTCATGTGAAGTTTTTGTTGTTACACATAGAAAAAATCTAAATCTCGAATGGTTATAGGATCATTGGTTTAAAATAAATTGTTCGCATTGCCATTTGTTTTAAGAGAAGATTACTAGAACTGATATTTCAGAGTTTGCACCTAATTGTTGTGATCTGAGTTTAAACACTTAATTTAATTCCTGAAGTGCATTTGTTTTTACATGCTCATTCAAGTAAGACTAATTTCGTTTTACTTATGCATCTAATGATCTCTGATTGAGTATCTCATACAAATGGATTTCTGAATATAAAGTATTTTATTTCTAGCAATTTACATTGGTTTCCTATTGTGTTTTCAGCAATTACTTGTGCAGGCTTCATATTTTACATTGTTGGTATAAGTATTTGTTTTCACATTAAGATCATTTTTCTAAGCCTTAAGTTAAACAACACTCACGACATACCTCAAAATAACTCATATTTAAGCCCTCCTTTTGCCATCACATCATTTCACTTTGCATTTGCATACTAAACTAGTACTTTCACATTAAAGTTTTACTTCCAAGCATAAGCTTGGTCAATAGAAGCATTGAGGAATCAAACTTAGAGCAGGCATCTAACTAAAATTAACCAAGTCCCTGCATTTTACACAATTTTAAGTTTTGCATTTGCATATAAGATAGTTGAATCATTTAGCAATAGTTTCCCATCCATTACTTGGCCTTTATTTCATTCGTAAGATAGTTTACGCCACAAGGCATTGGTATCATTTTCCTCAAATCAAATTGAATCCTTCAAAATCTTGCACAATCTAAACAAGTATTGGTTGCTTAATTGTGTCTCCCAGATTGGTTGGTTCCCAATTAATCTTCCCTCATTCCATTTGCATAGGGTCTACCCCCCGTAGTCTGCTATCGGGAGATAACTCAAACGAAGAAATTGGGGATCAGAGTGACAACCCCTGATCTGAGTCGTTGTCGTGGTGCCTAGGCATTATGTGCAACAACAACCCCTAATATTAATGTTGCTCTCAATAACATGAAATACTTATGAAAAAATCTTGTTGAGTGCCTTATCTTGATCCTCGATTTCCCAAGTCTATGTCTTCAATCATTTTCTAATTGTTTGCTCTTCCATGAGATCATTAGGGGCATAATTCACTAAAACTTTGTAGTTGGAGGTAACTCAGTGGGAACTTTACTTGAGATTACTAACCATATTCTTTAACATTAAGCATTCAACTTCTAAAAGTTGGATTTTTCATTTTGGTTGCACAAGGGTGTCCACGACCATTGCATTTTGGGATATGCACTGAGGTTTTTAATTATGCACCTTAGTTGTCACCAAGAATATAGATATCTTGTTACCAATGATAAAAATATTCATGCTAGCACAATACTGAATGCATTTCTTGAATTTACATGTAATCCATATTCTAAATCTTCCACATATGCCCAAAGAGTAGACATTAAATGCCTAAAAAAACAATTCCAATATGGTGGGCTACACCTTTTCAATAATAAGCACATTGAGCATTCATGAACAAGTCAAAATGCCAACCCACGAGAGAAAATACACCACAGATCAGAGATAACATACCACATATAGGAGAACAAACTAGTTGTTGGAAACCAATCCAAGTTTCTTGTAAACTTTGTATTCCACTTGAGCATCCCATACCACTCAAGAAGCTTATTCATCATGCAACACCGTCTGACTTTCCTAGTTGGGCATGACCATCAACCACTTGTGTTACTGGGAATATGCCTAATCAACATAACCAAAACCAAGCTAGGAATCTTCAATTGTGTGAAATGTCACCGTGCAAGTTTCACCATATGAAATGTTTACATCATCACCAACCAACCATACACAACCTATTGTCACCTCCCTCCAATGTAAGACCATGTTATCATCCATCTAAATTGATATGTGATACTCAATTAATATCATGCCCCTCCATCATTAAGTGTTCACATATCCTTAATGTATTGATCAACAAAGTTTCCTTACCACCGACAACACACAATTTATCACAAATTTCCAAGTCGCACCATCCTCCATTGAAGCCCACTATGTAACACCTTATTGGTCTTCCATCCTATGTGACAAGACATCCTTAGTTCTCTTATCCTACATGATAGTATATCATCTTAATTGTCTCATAAGTCACCAAAACTATATCACTAAGGCTACCAAATCTAAAGAATGGTACTTGGGTCCACCTTAAGGTAAAGGGGCTTGCAAGTGTTAGGAAACTCTCATATAAAAGGGGGAAGCTTGAAAAATGCTAGGTCAATGCAAGTTGTTAGTCATTCACCAAGAGTGTAAAGGAGCCTATGATTGTGTAGTTCAAGGTTAGCACATTCGGGTGAACTACATTGGCTAAGTGAGAAGAAAAAGAAGATAGGACTTGCAAGAGGTAGGCATGTGGTTGCTTCAAGGGTTAGATTGTGCACATCTATTGGATAATATGAAGAAGGCAATATTTCCTTAGATTCATTATACATTTGTAGGAGAGTTTCAGGCATGAGGCTACAACTCTCTCATTGTATATTTGCGACATTCTTCATATAATAAAGTTAAGGCATCTACCTTGGATGCCACATATATGTGTGTTGTGGACTCTTTATGATTGTTGGATACAACTCCTTACATTACTGTACATTGGCCGAGAGTAAAACATATTGCTAGGATTTCTTAGAGGCCATAGTTGAAAGTATGCTTACTATTGAATGGAGTTGGTTGAGTAAGACTTAGTTGCACTGGACATATTGTAGGTTAAGGAAAAGTTATGGGCAAACCTTAAGTAAAGCGGCATTGTTTAGTTGTAACAGGTGCACGTTGGCCAAGCCCCTACAATGGAGGCAAGAGAGTGTTGCACGACGTCAACTACTAAAACAAACTTCATAAAAACTCAAGTTTGCAACAACAAAAAATTCAAGTAGTCTACAGGTCCATAACGTTTCCCTTCTTGAAATCGTTCAAAACTTGGAAAATGGAATTCAGAGCCTCCCTCAACAGGAGTCTAATTAGATTTAAATGGAATAACTGAAGAGCCTTATTTTCAATGTTGTGAACCAGGGGTTCCAAACAACTACCAACACACAAAACAAGAAGAACAACGCTCCAAACAAACACCAAAACATAGCACCTAACCAAGATAGTAACCATGAGAGACTAATCCAAAACCACTAAGAAAATACAAAGAATTGTCAATAGAGTTCAAAAGTGAACGCTTCCCAAAATTCCAGTTGAACCAGAGTCGACCATCACCGATTCTCCTTGTTGGACAAAGCATTTGTGCTCTAATCCATAAGCCCACATTTTTCCTCCTACATATACACTCTACAAGGTTCAATTTATTGGCTAAACATAAATTATAGCATGTGTGGTGATGTCGTAAGGGTGATGCACATTGAATCCTACCTCCATCTAGTTATACTGTGACAGTGTGGATGTCTTGACATATTTTGCTTAATGAGCTTGATATGTGACACTATGCATAGTTGACATTAGACATGAACCAAGAGGATAACTTGCAAATAAATTCCCTTTTTTCCTTAGCCTCCCCTCATTCAATCTAAAGACTTTATTGGCAAGGGTGTACTATTTAGACCGCTTAGGACATGGAAAAATGTGATATCATTAAACTAAAGAGTATCCTCTTTTATTATTGCAATGAAGTAGGCTACCTTAGTATCAACTAAGATTTTATGATTGTTTATGAGATTAATAATTATATTTGAATTACCACTAACAATCATTATCCTCACTCTAGTCATATTTATAGAAATAAGTCACTCCACGAGAAAATATGCTCGATTTTGAGTTGTACCTGGTTGTCCCTTAAACTATTTATAAAATAGATTTCATTTCTCACAATATAAATGATGAGCCATTACTCGCCACCAATATATCATTTGCACTTTAAATAAAACTCATATAATAATTAAATAAATTAAATAAATCACGGAATTAAAAAAGAAACATTAAAATATAATTTAAAAAGAAATTTCAATTTTATAATAATGAAAAAAAAAAATATTAAATTATAAAATTAAAAACAATAAATAAAATGAACATTTCATTCTAAAAAAAATTAATTAAAAATTTTTATTAAATTCCTAATCAATAAATTCAATTTTTAATTCCAATAATTAAATTTAAAATATTAAAAACTCTATATATAAATAATAATAAATTAAAAAAAACTCATAAATTTCATCTAATAAATAAATTTATGAAAAATGAATATTATATTAATAAAAAAAAAATATTATAATAAATGATTATAAATGTAAATCATTATTTATATATTAATATTAATAAACCGTAAAAAAGGCTAATTGTGGTGCACTGGTAGTCATGTTACTGTAACCATTATGCTAAGTTGATTATGCTAAAAGTTGGCATAGCCATTAAAAGCCTGTATTTGCACAAGATCACATGGAGGAGCACGATAGGTGAAACAACACATTAGTTCAATTCCAACGATAAGTATGTTTTACATTCAGTTTTACATTCAGATTTTGCCGGCTACATTCATATTTTGTCTGCTCTACAAAAAGGTGTGCTTTAGGCCTAATTATGCATGAATGCAGCATCCTCTTGGACCAATGGGACCGTGGCATAGACAAATGAGTCTGTATCTCTATGTTCTTGCTCCTATGAATTTGAGGCCCCTCCTGGTGCTATTTTTCCAACAAATGAGACGAATAACCTCCAATTTTCACGTTGAAACAGATGCTGGCTCATTTTCAAGTAAGTGAATGCATACTTGGCTTCCACTGTGGTGTTGTGACTATTTTTTGGCAGTCGGAGATTGGCATTTCTAATGATCTGATTGTATGCATCTTGGAGTCTCCGCTCAGACTATTTAACATGCTAAACTGGATCTGTTTCTTCAACTTGGCCTGACGATGAACCACACTAGTTGGTTCGAAACGCGTCGACAAAGGTCTTTCTATATGTGATTTACGCCGAAATTCTTCTTATAACTTTGATGAATCACAGAAGCCTCAATTCTACAATTGTATTCATCTTGATCAAATCTTGGAATAGCATTCTCCCCGGCTAGAATGATCCTTTAAACCTTCATCAACATTTCAACTATTTCTATTGAAAATAGATTCCATTATCTGAACAAAGACTACATTAGATTCCATTATGTGAACAAAGACTACATTAAACAAGCAAACTATGGAAATCAAATATATCTCATGCCATATATTTAACCTTAATGCATACTGCACCTGGTAACAAGCTTCCTTAAACTAAAAAAAAATAACTCGTTAGGCTTGCTGTATATGGAGCAGTTGCAGGGGCTTACAACTAGAAAACAAGACTGTAAACTTAAAACAAACAAGTGAAAGAAGGCTACATTAAACAAGCAAACCATAGAATTCTAATGTATCTCCTGGCATATTAACCTTAATTCGCACTGCACCTGGTAACAAGCTTTCCTTAAACTAACACGAAATAACTCGTTAGGCTTACTGTATATGGAGCAGTTGCACGGTTTACAACTAGAAAACAAGACTATGAACTTAAAACAAACAACAGAACGAGACCCATTAAACCTTTGTTACCAAAGACAACCATTTTGAGTCTTGAAGCAAAGCTCACTATATCCTGGTCTAATGTACAATCTTTTATACTGAATTTTGTCCATTTTTTTCCCATAGAATATGTTATCTTTGACAGTCCCACTCTGAATCCAAGCTGTTTGTGCCAAGTAGGCAACACTACCATATACTTGAACCTGCACGCAGTGCAATCAAAAAGTTTATGGAAGAATTTCTATATAAATATATGTGCTACAAAACAAACTATAGAAAGCAAAGAAACTGCATCTAAAATTTTGTTGAACTATTAAATGGTTAGTGCTGCTCAAGAATAGTTTATGTTCAACTTACATCTCCTGAATTTTTGGGATTTCTCCAACAATTGTATATAGCCGAGCAGATTTCACTGATCCCACTGAGCCACAAATTTCTACCTTTTCTCCCTTTTTTAATTTGCAGATTTATTCCCTTCAATGTTAGTTTTTGCAGTGAAGACTCCCGATCCCAACTGAATATACCTTGAAGAATTTCGATGATATACTGGGATCCAGCGAGTGCTTTCCTCACAACATCATCTTGTCTCAGCTCAGCATCTTGTAATAACTTGTCCAGACGATCTAGGAAGACTTTAACTTGAATTAATATAGCCAAAACGTCAGCTAGCATTCTCACTGGCTCTTGCATGACATGGAATATTGCAAGACTGTAAATATGGACATGGCATGGCAGTTAACAGTGGATCACCTATGATAGCACACCCTGCAAAAATCATAGATGCAGTAATGATGGGTGACATCCAGTAGAGTATGGTGCCATGTGTTCTATTAACCTGTGCAGAAAACAACAATTTGACCTCGACAACTCAGATTTTCTATGAGCTCTTTGAATTTTTCTTCCCGTGCTTGTAATTTGATTATTTTCATACTATTGAGAATTTCATATGTTACTCTGAGTAGTTCATCTTATGTAGTCATGAGCTCAGCTTGGCACTTCTGAAGGAATTTTGATAATCAAAGCACATCTAGGATTCTTCCTGATAATCAAAGCACATCTTCTAGGATCCCTTTCGGCTTAATAGCGGACTTGTCAACCATTTGAAGAACAATGGAGTTTTGCATTGACATCCTTTGAAGATTTAAATTCTCCATGATGTCTTTCGTCACGACATTGATGGCTCCTCCCAAATAAATATAAGTGTACTCGGGGATGAGTATCTTTTCTATGCAAACATCTACACGGGTCATGGAGCAATTCTCCCAGATAGAACTGGATCTGCATCTGCCTATCGGATTACTGGTTGCTATATCAGAAACAAGAGCATTAGATCTATTATCTCATCTAAAGGTGTTGCTAGATGTGAGCTGCAGGAAAGTGAAGCTAAGTGAGCAGAGGGTAAACTGATTCATGTAGTTGGGCGCTGGCATCCTTGGTCAGTAAAAATAACAGGAATCAGTAATTTGGCTGGTATACTGTATGCATACTTGATTTAACTAATTATCATACACATTATTCATATATACCCCGGCTTTGACATGGTACAGTTGCTTTGGTTTATTTTCATTTAGATAAATATTAAGATTATCATGTAAATAGAAAAGCTTCGTTCTATGAAATAACAATTAATAACAACGCCATATATAATTTCCAGTATTATGACTACCCCTTACAATGATAAATCTTTCTTCTCATTGCACAAACCGCTTCTGTTTGCTTCGCTTTTCCGGCTTCTTCTTGCTTGGCTTTTCACGTAACTAGCAGGCTTGCCTTTAGTAATCCGCGAAGCTCGTCCCCCTCTTACTCTCACAACAGACACTATAATTTGGGACATCCAGAGACATAGAGCTCCTCCAACCACGTACACTGTTCAACACCTTCCACTTCTTCTAGCTCCAAGCACCTAGAAACATCTAGCACTCTAAGCTTTGTACACTGCTCCAACCCCATTATGCCCTTCAGCTTCACACAATCATCTGCGTGAAGCTCCTCCAAGGAGGTCAACGTTTCCATCCTAGGCAGCTCTTCGAAGTCGGAGCACCCAGCAACACTCAGCAGGCGAAGCTTTGTACACTGCTCCAACCCCCTTATGCCCTTCAGCTTCACACAATCATATGCGTGAAGCTCCTCCAAGGAGGTCAACGTTTCCATCCTCGGCAGCTCTTCGAGCTCTGAGCACCCACCAACATTGAGCTTCCGAAGCTTTGTACACTGCTCCAACCCCCTTATGCCCTTCAGCTTCAAACAATGAAATGCGTGAAGCTCCTCCAAGGAGGTCAACTTTTCCATCCTCGGCAGCTCTTCCAGCTCTGAGCACCCACCAACATTGAGCTTCCGAAGCTTTGTACACTGCTCCAACCCCCTTATGCCCTTCAGCTTCAAACAATGAAATGCGTGAAGCTTCTCCAAGGAGGTCAACGTTTCCATCCTCGGCAGCTCTTCGAGCTCTGACCACCCACGAACATCGAGCACGCGAAGCTTTGTACACTGCTCCAACCCCCTTATGCCCTTCAGCTTCACACAATCATATGCGTGAAGCTCCTCCAAGGAAGTCAACGTTTCCATCCTCGGCAGCTCTTCGAGCTCTGAGCACCCACCAACATTGAGCTCCCGAAGCTTTGTACACTGCTCCAACCCCCTTATGCCCTTCAGCTTCAAACAACGAAATGCGTGAAGCTCCTCCAAGGAGGTCAACGTTTCCATCTTCGGCAGCTCTTCGAGCTCTGACCACCCACGAACATCGAGCACGCGAAGCTTTGTACACTGCTCCAACCCCCTTATGCCCTTCAGCTTCACACAATCATATGCGTGAAGCTCCTCCAAGGAGGTCAACGTTTCCATCCTCGGCAGCTCTTCGAGCTCTGAGCACCCACCAACATTGAGCTTCCGAAGCTTTGTACACTGCTCCAACCCCCTTATGCCCTTCAGCTTCACACAATCATATGCGTGAAGCTCCTCCAAGGAGGTCAACGTTTCCATCCTCGGCAGCTCTTCGAGCTCTGAGCACCAACCAACATTGAGCTCCAGAAGCTTTGTACACTGCTCCAACCCCCTTATGCCCTTCAGCTTCACACAATCATATGCGTGAAGCTCCTCCAAGGAGGTCAACGTTTCCATCCTCGGCAGCTCTTCGAGCTCTGAGCACCCACCAACATTGACCTCCCGAAGCTTTGTACACCGCTCCAACCCACTTATGCGCTTAAGCTTCACACAGTTGCTTGAGCGAAACTCCTCCAAATAAGTCAATGTTTCCATACTTAGCTCTTCGAGCTCACAGCACCATCTGACATTTAGCTGCCGAAGCTTCAATATATGCTCCAATCCAGATATGCTCTTCAGTTTCACACAACTGTCTGTGATCAACTCCTCCAAAAATTCTGGCAGCTGCAAAGGTACCCGCAAATATTCAAGGTTCAACAACAAGAAAGATATTAGAAAACCGTTGGCGGTTCAATCTCCAAAAAAGACGACGTTCGATATCTATTGAGACGTTGTGGCACAATATTAATATCGCCTACACATACCAAGATAACATAACAAATTTCTAATTACCTGTGATTGGTTTTCAGTTTGCCACAATGTATTGAGATCGCTCTTAGACATCTAGATGTCTTAAATTTTTCACGGACACCCAGGAAGGCAAAGAAGAGTATGGACACTTTCTCCAACGCAACCATAAGATCTCTGGTAACACTGTGCTTCGCGAGATACGTTCCATATCTTGCGACTCCACCATCCCCAATATCCGCTCCATAGCATCATCTTCAGTATCAAGAATTCGCAACCTCATCGTGCCAATACGGCCCAAGACATAATCACCATATTTATTATAATCAGTTCGATCCATCTTCAGTGCCCGCACCATTAACTGATCCTTTTTGAAAAACGATCGTCAAAAGATGAATTAAAAAGATGGTTATTTTTGGAAAGTACCATGAACTAAAAACCGGTCCAAACTTTTATGAATTGAACAATTAATCTATAAATATTTACTTAACACTTACAGATGGTTGCTGTAATAAATCAATAACGTCCTCTGTCCAACGCCAAAGACTAAAAGGCGACGTTTTCTCCCCAATTTCTCTTCCCAAATCTCGCAGATGGTCATGCATATGGATCAAATTTGAACTGTCCACTTCCACGAGACATCTATCCTGTAGCTTTTGAAAACCCCGCCTTGCTTTCCAGCCTGATTCATTCCATATGTTTATGGCTGTATCTCTGTTTTGTCCACTTAGAAAACATGCAATGTCTAGGAATATCTTTTGTTCCTGGTTATCGAGGGCATCGTAACTAATTTTGAGTCTTCCCTTTACCTCAGTGGGAAGACTCCCCAATTCGTCTTTCCACTCTGATATCTCTTTTTTTCCATAAAGATGTGCCCCTATCACTTTCTATGATAAGGGCAATCCATTACAATATTCTACAAAACTATCTGTAAGATCTTGAAACACTTGAGGCGGATAGGCTTGGTTGAAGGCATGGGAGCAGAAAAGCTCTCGCGAGTATTCTGTGTTAAGCCCAGTCAACATATAAATTGATGGTATTGCCACTCTTGCTGTTATGAGAACATCCTTATTTCTAGATGTAAACAATATTAAACTCCCAGCAAGGAAATCAAGGGCTTCAAGGGGCAAAAATGCTCTGACCTGATCCTCATGGTCTACGTCATCTAAAACTATTAAAGCTTTAGAAGATTCCAGATGCTTGGTGGGCATCTCTTTAGCTGCATCAACCCCTTCTACTGGATTATGGGATCGAGTCAAAGACTTAGAAGGTTTGAGATGCTCAATGAGCATCCGTTTACCTTCATCAACATTGTATATTGGCTTATCGATTCGAGCCAAATCCTTCAAAAGTTGTGTCTGCAACAAAGTTAAAGACCCATCTTTGATGTCAGATAAAAAGCAGGATTTAGGATAATCTGATTTCTTCATATTGAAGAACTGTTTTGCTAACGTTGATTTTCCTACTCCAGCTAACCCTGTGATCCCCACAATCTGAGGTTTTCCGCTTTCCGGTTGCTGCAACAGGACTGTATTCACAAAGTCTGACATCTTGTCATCCAAACCTGTTGGATATTCGGCCACGTACAGGTCTGGTTTTTGTTCTTTCACATTTTTCGACAAACATTCAACTACCTTGTCTAGCAGCTCCAAACCCAACTCCTCACTGGTTATTGACAAGAAAATAAATAAAACTAGTGAGAAAAACGTTTATGTCTATTTATCAAAAATAAAATACTGCCATATCAAGAAAGTCAAGGCTGAGTTCTCACCCATTGCGCTCCTCCAACTCGAAACCGTGATAGTATGAAACCCTAGAAAGTGCGTTTCTCCAATTTTCGATGGTTTTGGAGTCATGTCGCGGCATCCCTTCATCTGTCTTCTCTGCCAGTTTTTGTAGGTTTTCAGCATACTTTCCCTTCTTCCACCGAAGGTCAGCAGGCTTGACACAGTAAAACACAGGGACGATAGGAGTATTTGACTGCAACATCCATACGAGTTCATCTAAGCACCAACGTGATTCAGCGTAATTAGGAGAGAAGATCGCCACATGGACGGCGGCAGTTTTAATAGCATGTTCTATTTGATCAACGAAACTGTATCCGGGTTGCATTTCAGGTTGATCCAGAAATGCCCTCAAACCTTTGTCGTAAAGACGAAGGTAGAGAGACCTGGCGAAGGTTTTCTTGACATCAACACCTCTATGGTTGATGAAAACGTGGTACGACTGAGAAGCGGTGGAGGCGGAGGCAACGGTGGAGGCGGATGCACTCATTGCGGCGGTGGAGTCGCATGGATCGGTGGAGCTGGATGCTCCCACCGCGGCGCTGGAGGCGGAGGCAGCGGTGGAGGAGGATGCGGCGCTGGAGGCGGAGGCAGCGGTAGAGGATGCTGTAGTTGAGGCGAATGAACCCACTTCCGCGGTGGAGGCGGAGGCAGCGGTAGAGGATGCTGCAGTGGAAGCGGATGCAGCAGTGGAGGCGCATGTTTCGTTGCAGCAGGATGCACCCACTTCTGCGGTGGAGGGGAAGGCAATCGTTGGGGAGGATGGTGCAGTGGAGGTGGAGTCGGAGTCTGAGGCAAGGATGCAACAAGATGAACCCATTGCAGAGTTAGATGTGGTGGCAACTGTGGAGGATGCAGCGGTTTGCCAATTGGTAAATAGAAATGGGAAGGGATGGTCTCCACAAATTTCAAGGGATGAAAATGAATCAGGGGTTTCGAAAAGCCTGAATCGTCTCGTGTGCATATATATGCATCTAACCTTAGAACAGGCCCTTCACCGTGGTTAATGCGCGGTTATGCACCCACTGCATCTCTGTTGCTTCGTTGGGTCTCGTGGGGCCTGGCTTCGCTGTGTCTTTGATTTCGTTGGTTTCCCAATATCATAATATACTGGAATTTGGATTTTCCATTGGAATTTTTGGCCACCTCGATTTGCGTACTCGTCTGCTTTCAACAACTAAGATACTGGAATTTTGGCCACTCTGATTAGTTAGAATTGTAATTTCTGTTGAAAATATAATTTCACCAACCGCGCGGTCCTGCATTTAATCCACCCCGAAACCACCACGGTAAATCTAAACCACCTGTATCATATCGCACCACCCTTCAGCGTAAAGCAGTGTCCGTGCAACGAGCTCCGATGCAATTTGGAGCTGACAACTGTCCAGCAGTGACGCTCGCCTGACATCAGCCTCAGGCCTCCATCGGAAGGTATCTTTCACCCAACTCGCCCCTTCCGATATCGTTTACACCCGTTGATTTACCTCCAGCAATTACCGCCGTCGATTTAACAAAGCTGCACGATGGTTTAAAGGACAGTGTGAAAGGGTGTTCCGATACGCAATCTCTGCCGTTGGATTAAAGGAAGGTTTGTCCGTCGTCTGATCATAAGGAAAGTACACGGGGTCTGATTAAACATTTAATGAACCGTGGACCATCCCATACCCTATGTTTATTATTATGTGATATATTTGGTAATTTCTTTAATGTTTTTGATACGGCGAAGTTAATAGGAGTATGGGCGAAAATGTAAGGTAAGTTTTATTTTATTACTTTGGCATATGTATTGAATGAGCGTTGACTCCATTGTTTTATTATTACACACGGGGATTGCAGTATGTGTGTTATGTAATGGCACACGGTGAAAAAAAAAGTGGTCTGCAGCACCAATAGAATAGAATGTAATGTAATTTGCATATGAAAAAAACACAGAGGGTCCGCAGCACCTGTGAAAAACACTGAGAGTGAATTTTTGTATTGCAGAGGAGGAATGCACAGAAGTGCATAAATGTTTTTTTTTGGTCTGTAATGTAAAAGGGATTTTATGCAGCAGGGTAAAAATATTGTCTTGGTATTGTAAGAAATGTAAAGATTGCACAGCAGTGCAGGAGGAGAAGTAAATGAAGAAAAACCAGTGGGTTGTTTTGTTTCAAATCCATGAGTTGTTTCACACAGGTGAAAAGGTAAATCTGTAACTCCCTGTAAGTTTTGTTTTCACACAGCAGTGAATGTAAATGAAATATTTACACACAGAGGTGTAAAATTTCATAGGAGGCAGAGTAACTTATGTGAAAATGTTTTGGTGAATCCCTCTGAGTGAAAGAGGATGAATATGTAAATGTTTTTGTTTAATGAATGGAAATTTTATGGTGGTGAAATACTCTGTCCTCTGTAATTATTTTTAAAATACTTCTCTGTGTAAAAGATCTTGGAGCAAAGGAAACAGAGCATTGCCTCTGTGTTTTATATTTTGATGGTTTTGATATTTATCCATCCCAAACAAAAGCAAAAATACCCAACAATTTCAAAACAAACTCATCTCTCAACTTTGATGAGTGTCACATATATTTCACCCGTTTTAACATTTCGAAGGACTCATCTTTACAGTGTTGTAAATCTTTTAAATATATTTGATAGGCAAATCACCGAGACGACCCAGTGTATATGTTCACCTCCCACGTGTCCGTTTGGTATTCATGTATATTATGCTATTTGGTATTCATGTATATTATGCTATTATTATACATAATGCTATGTTCATGTTGAAGTAGTATACATGTGAATAAAGTAGTTTAAGGAGTCGGATTTTGATAAAAATTAAAGAATGGAAAATTTTGGATGATTTTGATAGAATTTGGGTTATAGTTGATAAGTTTTAGAGTTTTTGATGTCTTAGGGGTTTTTAATGGTGTTGAATCTATTTCATTGTTAAAAAAATAATTCAAACACTTTCACAATTGGATTTTTTGAAAAAAAACCATCAGATTTCGATCAAATTTTTTCTCTCCGGGTGAAATCATTGTCTCGTTAAACAAGGTCTATGTGAATAATCTTTCATCCATTCTATGTTTTCAAATTGAGCACAAGATAATTAAATTTGAAATCTCAGAAAAGGTGTCGAGAGAAACAATCGTGTCTTCTTGCTCTTCAAAAATTTAGAAATCCAAAGACAATCTGTTATTGTTGCTTTTATATTTGGTTCAGCTTGACATCATTTTCGTGGTAGTTGGTCACAAATTCTCCGAGGGAATAAACCCATACGTGAAACAGAAAATGATTGCTGCCCACTACCCAAAAACGGTAGAGACACCTAGTGAAGGTTTCCTTGACATCAATACTCTAATGGTTGATGAATACATCATATAGTTGAGTTGCGGTGGCGGTGGTGGAGGGAAATATGGAGGCAGCCCTGGAGGAGGATGTAGACATTACTAATTAGTAAATAGAAATAGGAAGTATGGTCGTGAGGATGAGAATGAATTGGAGTTTCAAAAGTAATCATGTTTGAAGTTAAAACCTTAGAGATGATCATATATATATAAGCCCAAAGGGTTAGCTCAACTTGCCATATATATATATATATATAAGCCTTGATGGTTAATTCAACTAGCCGAGTCCTCGTTGTTAAAGCAACATTGCCACTAAGAGGTCATGGTTTCAATTCTCTCAACATTCTCGGCGTTAGGCGAGTTTGTGGTTGAGCCGGCAAGAAGTGATCTCTTTGGGTGGATCTTCCTGGTAAAATTATTCCTTGGACGTAATGGTCACTTATCTTTGAGGTTCGTGAACCACACACACACACACACACACATACATAACGAACCCTTGAACCTTGGTTAGTACACGGTTACACACCTAGTGTAGTGTTGTCGATTTTTCATGGTTATGTGGTTGCTTGGCTTCGTTGTGTCTTTCATGTCTATATTGTGATCACGTTCCTCATTATTGTAATATGTTGGGATTTTGATTTCCTATATTTGTTATTCATGTTTCCAGTTTTATAAGGCATTGTCTATTTATTCTAAGTTTTGGAGTTCTTTTTATTGGAAAATATGTTTGGAAATTTTTTGAAATGTAGAATAGTCACATTACCACTTAAATTTGATTCCATCTTTACAAGTACATTTTGGGATTTTATAAGATTGTTGACGAGTTTTCACATACCCACCATGTTTGTGATTCATGACCATGCTCTCTATTTTTATAATAAATTGGAAATTGGGTTCCTCATATCTTGGTTTGCATTCCCTACTTTTTATAATATATACAAATTTAATCCATGATGTGTAGATTAGTTGGTTTTTGGGGGGTTTAATTCCAATTAGGTCTCGTGTTCAAACCTCATGGGGAGGGGTCGAGTATGGAAGCCACCTTTGGAAGAATTAACGTTCCAAGGGGTGTCCAGGCTCAAGTGAGCATTGCAGAATCCTCGTGATAACATCCCATTGGTGGGTACATAGCTCCTCCATCTTGGCATAATCATGGCGATAACATGCCATTGATGAGTAAATAATTTTTCCATCCAACTGACTAGCCCCTACCTAGATTCAACCTAGTTACCCAAAAAAACATGTACGAATTTGGGTTTCTCATTTTTCCATCCACCTTAATGTTCGTTCTTCACTCGTTTAACTCTAACATTGTTAACACATTATCCCTTATCCATATCTAAACAATCTATTTCAAAAGAACCATATGCATAAGTTTAGTTTTCGTTCCCATAAGACAAACATAAGTATGGAGTGGTGTTGTCAAACACTCACATTTGGGCACCCACACATGTCATGAGTTGGGCAAGTCAAGTCATAAGACAAGACGAGCAGTACATGATTTGTGATGATTGTGTGACATTTTGGGGTTTCTTAATTGAGCAAGTTGAGATCGTCTAGATGAGCATGCCAATGCCCAAGTTGTCTTGATTGAGATGAGTGTGCCCATGCATGAGTTACGTCAATCAAGATGTACACACCCAAGTGCAACGAGTTGAGTGGGGACGAGTCGGTTCACGTGCTGAGTACTCGCCCGAATTTCAGGTTTCCTGTACGATGGAATGATTTGACCTTGTCGTACCAACCAAGCCCACACATTGCCATGTTGGATATTTCACACTGTGTTGGGTCAGATTCATGAGAGGAGTAGTTTTTGTGCATGAGGTGGAGGAAGATAGAAGTCGAGGGTTTTGATTTGTAATTGCAACAATAGGATAAGACGTTGAGGCCTCATTTTGATAGCAATGCACTAAATGTTATTTCACAACTGAAGGTGCGAACTAAAGGGTGGATTAAGTAGGGTGTTTTGCGTGTAAATTTGAGGGTTTTGGTTGGGAGTAAACTATATTTTGGAGGAGTAAGCAAAGGGCCTAGCTCTTGGATATTTTGCAACACTATAATGTATTTGTGAAGCTTATGTAATAATGATTGTGGGTGGATTGAGGGCCCCTTTTCCATATCTTGGTGTACATCTTTATGAGCATTATTGTAATTCTATTAATGTGACATAATATTGTAGCATAATGATAATGATGTGATGATTGGATTCTTGCACATGAGATGAATGTTAATTGAATATGGGGCATTATACTTGTGTTACGATTGCATGTTAGGTTCCACACACATAATTTATCTAACATTTAAATGGAAGTTGTGATATCCCTTGACTTGAAGCTTTTGTTGTAAATTTGTGTTTATGGTTAAGTATGATTGTGTCTTAACTTTAAAATACTTATTTGAAAATAGTTTATTAGTGTGATAAACTAATAAAGGTTGAATGTAAATCTTTTATTTATAATGTTTTTGATAAAATAAATATCTAGAACTGATGTTGAAATTACTCCTTGCTGGATGAGTTATGATTGTAAGATAATTGTTGATATTGATTACCGCTCATTAAGTCTTGCATTTAATCTAAATAATTAAATTCTTAATGATCATCGAAGTAATTGATCATTAACTTCCCTAAAATATAGGAAGTTACCTTGGAAAGTGGGGAAGTGTAGCTCATAAACGAGCTAGTAACTACCTGCCACTAGTTGGGTGAGGAGGAGGTAGTTATCAACTAAAAAGTAAATGGTAGAGAGGGTAATCCATTTTTGGTCACCTTGCTGAGTAGAGGAATCACACAGAGCTGATCTGGTGAGAAAGCAAGAAAGGACAAAGTGAAACAGAGTTGATTACGCGCAGTCAAAAGTGCTCGGTGGGGTAATGTGGAGGAAAGGATCAAAGGTTGGGAGGAGCCAATTAATTACTGTATATGTTCTAAACTTAAAAAGTTTCAAGATGATATTCTCAACTGTGAATTTGAGAGATTTTGTGTAGCAGAAAGACTGTATAGGACTTAGTATTTGTTTTCCTGTGAATAATAAGAAAGAAATTGAAACAAATGATGTTAGTGAAAAGATAGATATTTAATCCATTTCAAAATTATTGTAGTAAACCTATTTATGTGAATTTTATTTACTAAAATTGTTATGGCTCCTTGAACAAGCCTTTTTGTTATAGGATATTGTGATATTATACTCACTATTTTCTAAATATGGAAATGGTAAATAACAACTTATATACTTGCTAGAATTTATTTCCTAATTGGAAAGAAAACATATCATTTTTCTTTCATGCATGGTTACATGATAAGTTAAATTAGCAAACCGAGAGACTAACAAACAAAACTAGAAATACATGAAAATTTTGAATGACAAAAATATGAATAGTATGTCAAAATAGTACTACCGGTGCAGTGGTTGATTTTATATATATATATATAGATGGAATCTATTAGTGCCTGTCACTCATGTTAGTCACCAGTGATCAAATATGTTGTTTCAAAGTTTTTGTTGCTAGGGTCTTAGGTCAAATTTTTATGGTCTTAGTAGGTCTTCAAATAAAAATTTGATCATTGGTTGGTGTGTCTATATCAATGCTACTCCCTTCAGTATTCATGGTTATCATCATTCATCATGATCGTGTCTTTTTTCAGGTGGTTTTGATGATGGATTAGTTAAAATGTCTTCATATGAGTTTTGGTCTAGGTCTTCACCTGTTTTGTCATCACTATGTCAAACTTAAGCAAAAAGAGCCATGTCAATTGTCTTGAGTCCTCATATAAAGGGAGTTATAATCTTAGGAAGCTAATGAAATAAAGGTAAAGGTAACTTTTCAGTTCATAAAGATATTGCTGCAATCACATCATATTTGGTCTTAAGATGAAGTATGATGTCATGCCATGACATATGCCAAAAAAGTGATTTTGAGTTCATAAAGGATCATTCAAATATTCCTATCACTCATTTTAGTTGTATTGAGCTCCAAATTATCATTGGATGCAATCCAAGTCATTTCAGCATCGAATTTCACCTTCGAAGGTGATTTTTCTCCTCAACACTACGTTTTTGGCAGCCACGCTATATTTTGTCCAATTTGTTGTGTTTTTCAGTTTTGGGAGCAAAGGGGCACCTGCCAGGGGTTTCTTTTGCAATCAAGGGTTCCAGTATAATTCAGACAAGTAATTCAAAGCCTCTCAGTACCTCCTTTAATCAGTTGTTTCACATTTCAGTGGGGAACCCTCTCCTAGGGTTCACACTGCATTTTTGTGGTTTAACATTCTTTTTTAGTTTGCAAATAGGAAAACCTAGTTCCCTACTCAATTTTCCCTTCCCCACACTCAAAAACATTTTCCCTAGCCTTCCTTACCCCTACTCACCTCATCACCTAAGTCCTAGAGCTAACCCTAGTCCTCACATTGCATTTTGGGTAGAAATTAGGGTTAGGACTGTGTTTAAATTCCTACCACCTATCCCTACACTCCCTATGTGTTTTTTCACTTCCCTAAGCCTCCCAACACATCTAAAGATCTCCTAAATCCTCCCCTAATCTTTTCCCATTCCCATTCCCCTCATTTCCTTTACTTTCCCACAAACCCTAGCTTATTGCCACACTTTTGACACTTTCCTAGGCTAGGATTGTTTTTTCCACTTTTGCACCCTTTCCCCTCACCCATCCCCTAAAATTTCACTTCCCTACGCTCCATAACATCTATCCCTAACCCCCTAAATTTTCCCAAGAATTTAGGAGACCCTAACCTCTTCATCTACCTTTATTCATAAAACTGCCCTAAATCCCCTGTTTTCTAGCACTAAACCCTAATTCCATTTCTTAGTGAGCTAGGGTTACATAATGCATGAAAATAACACACTCACTGATCAAAGAAATTATAAAGGAGGGAAAATATCCAGGTATGAGCCCATTTCAGCACATAGCATCATGTCTCCACCATTTCTCAAGAAATCATTCCAAGAGACAAATCATTTGTTGCACATAGGGACAATTTTGCTTCAAAGTATGTTTATGACCAAATGGAGATGAATTTTACAAATGTGACAGAGTTTTTAGTCAATCAGAGACCAAGGAACAAAAACCTCCTTCAGTTTATACACAGGTGTTATGATTTGGGACAAATGCCCAAAATATAGTTACTAAAGGAGAGTTGCTGCACTTCTGGAGTAACCTTGGGAGAATGCATTTTTCTTACTCTTGGAGAGGAAATTTTGCATGATTAGGCACTTTATTGACTACTAGACATCTTAAGCTTTCCAATGGTACCTTCCAATATGCATTTGGAGCTTAGGAAGGCAGTCAAAAGTTCCCTTCACAATGGCACTGCGTTTTTGCTGCACTTCTAAAAGTAGGCTTGGGAAAATGCATTTTTCTCTATCATGGAGTATCCAAATGACTTTCTCGACGAGTCAAATGATAACTAGACATCCACAACTTTCCAATGCACCATAAAGATACTGATTTTGAGCACGAGAACCCCTCCAAAAGTCACTTGCAGTCCGCACGCTACGTTTTTGCCTGGAAGTCACTTTCCTCAGTTTGCTAGGCTAGTTTCAAGTCTTCTTGATGTAATTGCTTATGTTTGATGTAATTATGATGTATAGAAGTTTAATTATGCTTTCTATGGTAAGAAAATACTAGATTCATGCTTGTAAAGGTGTTCATGGTCCAATGAATCAGTTTAAGGCCAATTTGGGAGTTTGTTATAACCTCCCTAGTCATTAGGATTTGTTGGAGAAATTTGTGTAAACCTATTCTATATTGAAGATTTCGACCCCTGAGTGAGGGGAAGATTGTTTTGTAGTCTATATGTATCTATTTTTCAGTCAAACTCAAGGTTGGACATCAGTGAGTAGAACTCTTGGAGCTTGTACTTCATCACTTTTTGCAAGAAATCAAAAGGCAGTTGCAACTATTATTCACGAATTCTTGTGTTGTGATTTTATGATAATGTGTTCTCTCTATTATAGTGTTATATGAATGATAATTCCATATTCTTTCCATGTCTATGTCTTTCAGTGACTTTCCTAAGGGGTTTTAAATAGAATTCTTAGGTTTTAAGCTATGTTTTGTTAGGAACTTCATGTTTATGTCACCTATCTTCTAATAAATGAATTCATGCTTGTCGTGCTCATTTTGATCTTTTCTTTTCCACCCTCCACTACATCGACAAAACCCCAAAGTATCACAAAGGCATGCCTACCCTTCTCCTTTATATCTCTTGCTGCTGAAACCTTTGATCTTTCGACCTAGTTCCGTGATTTTCACTCCTAGTCCAACAAAACCCTAAATTTCAAAACCCTAGTGTTGTAATAACTAGCCTAACATCTTTTCCCACTCCAGTCACCATTGGCTTTGAGCTCATAGAGATAGCCCTCTCTGGTTTGGCGGAGCTAGTTGCTAAACCCTAAGTGGTCTAAGGTTACCTCCGTCAATCTCCTTTCTCAGCCTTGGGATATTGTGGAGGATAACATTTTGGCGTCATTGCCGGGGAAACGAGAGATCATGTATTCCTTGGAAAGAGCAACAAGGATCAGATTTGATTGTTGATGGTGGACAATGGCCAGACACATATGAAGGCTGAAATAATTCACCTGGTGACTCCAAACCAGTTTCAATTTTAATTCAAAGACTCCACTCGAGGATGAAACTTACCAACAGAAGAATGAAAGGACAATATTGGAAGATCAAGTATTCAATTTGGAATTTCATCCAAGACTTCATGTTCTTTGTCATAAATTATTTCTTCTCTTTTCCTAAGAATGTCAAGAAGGTTTTCCAATGTATACTTTATTTGGGAAAAGATCCCAAACCCGCATTTGATTCCTTTCCTTTGAAGATTGTGAATATAAATTTTGATCTTGGTCAAGACTCTTCTTCTGAATCTTATGTTGACCATCTTCAACTTGATGAGCCTCAAGACATCAAGACTAATCCTAGAGCTTCTGTACATACTCCTACACCTTGTAAAATTCTAGATAGATACAAACCACTCATCTTACCTCCTATACTCCATGATTTTCTTGCAAATTATTACAAATATGTTCCCAGGTTTGATGGAGACTATGGTAACATCATTGCTGAAAAGCACATTCATAATTTTGAAAAATTTCTCGACCTTTTTGAGGTTAAAGACGATGATGTTAGTATCAGGATTTTTGCTTTATCTTTGCAAGGCGAAGCCAAGAAATGGTTCAAGAACTTACCAACTGCAAGCATTTTCGATTTCCATTGGTTTTTGCAAGTCTTTCTTGATAAATGGGTGATGAATAGGAATCCTTTTCTGATTTTAGAAGAATATAATCATCTGGAAAGACAACCAGGAGAAACAGTGCAACACTTTTCAGCTAGATTCAATCAAGTATACCATTCAATGTCTGTTGATATAAAACCACCTCCCGGTTTAGCTCTCTTACACTACCCAGATGCCTTTGATCCAGAAATAGTGTTTCAATTGAGAGAAAGGAACACTACAACACTTGAAGAAATGGCAGACATTGCAATAGCTGTGGAAGCTAATATGTTGGTCAAAAGGTAAAAGTTGAAGGAAGAAGTGAGGGAGAACATAGAGAAGGAGTACCTGACATCTTCAGAAGTGAAGCTCGACATTTTGGTAAGTACAATGGAGGAAATTATGCAAAATATCATGATGAGATATGAACTTGTTGTTCAAAGACACCATGTCCCACTTATTGCAGAAGAAGACGAGGTTGTTGGCCCTAACCATTTTCCTACTAGTCCCAGTTACCATAGATCAAAAAATGATTTTTTTGTTCATTTATGGACAGTCATGAAAATGGATTTGTAGATCAACCCGTGGAGAAGCAATCTGTTGATCTAATGTGTATGTTTGATGACATTGTTTATATGGATTATTTACCCAAGTATGATCAGTATGATGATGCTTATGTTGTTGAAATAGAGGCTGACTCTTCAAGGCAATCAGGGGCATGTTTTTGGGAGAAGAAAGTTCAATTACAATAGCACAAATATAACACTTAGTCTGTGCATATCAATCATGACAACAATGAAGAAAATGCAGAAAATTTCAAAGCAGGTGAAGGGTATTTACCTTTATGTTTCACTTCATTTCAATTTTTGAGAGAAAATTGTCCCAAGATTAGAAATTAACAGTTTTTCAGTTTTGATATTGAGCATGAAAAAGACAATGAACTTCTTGATAAAGACTCCTTACCCTTGTGTTTCTCCTCATTTGCAAAAATAAGGGAAAACTAGAAGGTTGCCAAGGAAGCAAATGGGCAAGTTTACAACAGTTGGCAACCTTCTCCTAAAATTGTTGAGAATGTTGTTTGTAATATAGAGCCATTTTTCAATCCAGAATCACAGTTACCAAGCAAAATTCAGTTTGAAAATGTAGCTGAAAGTGTGGAACATGAAGATCTTATACAAGATCTTGCAGTTTCATCAGAACCGATCCACAACAGGTTACAACAACTTCTTCATATTTGTAGTGATCCAGTAGGCAATTATTTCGATGAGTTTTGCAGTCATATGGGTCCTCCTTTGGTTGTTTATGAGCCTGAAATAGGGGTAAGGGAGATTTAGCTCAACAAACAGTATTGTTGTCTTGTTCATCAACAATCACATCACGTTCATCACAAAGGTCACTAGAAGTCTTGCTGCCTTATTATGACAATTTTAAGTTGAAGTTATAGGAAAGCAAGGATGTAGATGAAAATTCGAAACCATGGTATGAAGACCATTAAGAAAGGAAGTGTAACCTGTCAAATCCTCCATTTGAAGATCCTTTTGTTGATTTGTTGTAGTCATCAAAAGAGGCAATGCTTCATGATTTTAAGACCCCTTGGGTAGTATTTTGCAAGCATGGGAGAAGTTGAATGTTGTTTTGTTTGCCAGCATAAATCTTGGTTTCAGTTTTCATTGTGAGTTGCCTACATGTACATCATTATGTCTACTTATAGAGGAAGTAAGAAAAATATCAGTGAGTGGCCATCTCCTTTCTTGGCTTTATTGGAAATTTCGTATCATTTGAGTGAGCAGCTTATGGATCAATTAATGTCGGTAAGGTGTGATGAATAAGCTCAATTTTCTGAGCAACTTTTTCAGTGTCAGTTTGCAGTTGACGGTGTACAATTTAGTTTTCAAGTTGAATTGAGTGTTAGGTTTTTATATACGACTCCATGCCTAATGGATGAGGCTACCTGGTCTACGGTATTTTTGACACCTCCTAAAGGAGAGGTCATCCCCAGTTGGAGCCAATGTTAGTGCATGTCAGTCATGTCAGTCACTAGTGATCAAATATGCTCTTTCAAAGTTTTTTGGCTATGGTCTTAAGTCAAATTTTTATGGTTTCAGTAGGTCTTCAAATAAAAATTTGATCATTGATTGGTGTGTCTAGGTCAAGGCTACTCCCTTCAATATTCATGGTTATCATCATTCATCATGGTCATGTCTTTTTTCAGGTGGTTTTGATGATGGATTAGTTAACATGTCTTCATATGAGTTTTGGTCTAGGTCTTCACCTGTTTTGTCATCACTATGTCAAATTTAAGAAAAAAGATCCATGTCAATTGTCTAGAGTCCTCATAGAAAGGGAGTTAGCATCTTAGGAAGCTAATTAAATAAAGGTAAAGGTAACTTTTCAATTCATATATATATCGTAGCAATCACATCATATTTGGTCTTAAGATGAAGTATGATGTCATGCCATGACCTATGCCAAAAAAGTGATTTTGAGTTTATAAAGGATCATTCAAACATTCCTATCACTCATTTCAGCATCGAACTGCACCCTCCAAGCCGATTTTTCTCCTCCACGCTGCGGTTTTGGCAGCCACACTACGTTTTGTCCAATTCGCTACATTTTTTAGTTTTGGGAGAAAAGGGGCACCTACCAGGGGTTTCTTTTTCAAACAAGGGTTCTAGCATCATTCATACAAGTAATTTAAAGCCTCTCAGTACCTCCTTTCATCAGTTGTTTCACATTTCAATGGGTAATCCTCTCCTAGGTTTCATGCTACGTTTTTGTGGTTTAGCACTCTTGTTTAGTTTGCAAATAGAAAAACCTAGTTCCGTACTCATTTTTCCCTTTCCCCACACTCAAAAAAATTTCCCTACTGAACTCATTACCTAAGTCCTAGAGCTAACCCTAGTCCTCATGTTGCGTTTTTGGTAGAAATTAGAGTTAG
>APFE031442392.1:0-23463 GCA_000404065.3 Pinus taeda
AATTCCACATTCTTAACTCTAGGAGAGGTCGGACAGTCACACAGAGGTCCACTAAAGCACTGGATTGGGTATCTTCCATCAACTCTTCTAATGACAGTGCACCGGGAGGTGGATTTTGAATCAAATTCTCAATCAAGTCATCCTCGGTTTGAGGGCCTCCCCTGATGGTTTCTATTGTGCACAAAAGTGCAAAGTAGACCTCATCCTCATCTCCTTCTTCCAACCAGAGTGGTAAGTCATGTTCTAGCAGAGGTTGGGTAGGAGGATAGAGGACTAGCTGCTTAGACATAGGCCCATTCTTGATGGTCATGCTTCCACCTCGACAACTAATGTAAGCATCTGCAGTAGCTAGCCAAGGCCTACCCAAAATGAGGGGGTATCCAGTGAGTTTTGCCTTTGGCTGAAGGACCAAGAAGTCCGCAGGGTACTCCCAAGAGTCAACAGAGACCAAGACATCTTCCACAATTCCTTCGGGAGTCACGGTGGAGTGGTCTGCTAACTGCAGCACTGTCGAGGTCTTCCTCAAGGAACTCTAAAGGTTGAGTTTAAGCATAGTGTCCCTGGTCATCATGTTGATGGCAGCCCCTAGATCAATCAAGGTATGGGGGATTATGGTGCCATTGATGTGGACATCAACTATAGGACTCCCAGGGTCCAAATATTTTGGACATATTACTTGCCCCAACATTAGATCGGACAGTTGTCCTATGACATTGATAGTCTGGGCATCTCTCTTGCACCTGCCTAGGTGCCTGAAACTTCTCCTGGATCAATTTGTTGTATATCGATACATCTTTTATGGCCTAGAGAAGGGTTATTTTCACACATAACTGCTTAAGTTCTCCCAGAAGCTCAGTCTCCACTGGGTTTGGTTGCATGGTTGCTGTTAGTCGCTCAGGAAAGGGTGGAATGGCTTTGGGTTCACTTTCCTATTTTTCTTCCTCATCCTCCGGGGGAGGAAGTTGGCGATCTGGAAGGACCTTCCCAAATCGCAGGTTGATCTCCTGGATCTCCACAGTGTACGTAGGACATGTTGTCTCCCCAGCGTATACCTACTGGGCCTATCTGTTGTTGGGGTTCGGGCTCGGTTGAATAGGCATATGGGGTTGCCTTGGAGGAGAAGGAGGTAATGGTTGTGGCTGAGTTGGTGGTGGAGGAAAAATGGAGAGAAGAGAGTTGTATTGGGGCCTCCACCCTTGCTGAGGTGCATTCCACTGAGGCTGAGGCTAGACATGTGAGGGAAACGAATGAGTAGTAGGTTGAGTATGGTATTGAGATGGATAAAACCACGAAGGAGGTGAAGACCAGGAAGGATGAGCAAGGGGACCCCAAGAAGGTATGTGAGAAGATTGATTGGGGCTATAATAAGCTTGGGATGTCCCTTGCATCCCCTGCTGGTAAGGTCTGGGCCCATGCGGCCTCCTTTGGTTGAGAAAGTAGAGAGGTTCAACGGTTGCCTCAGTCCCTAGGTACATGGCTTTAAATCCGGGTAAGGTTGGGCATTGGTTGTGGGGTGGTCTTCCTCAGAAATAAAGCATACCTCTACTGAGTGCAATGGACACTCGTTCTTAGGGTGCTTCCTCGTACATCTAGGATAGAAAATGGCCAAAGCCCTCTCAACTTCCTCTTTCTTTTGTTGGATTCAGAAAGTATCAAGTTGCATGGCAATAGTCCGTCTCATCTCACTTTTGAGGTCTTCCATCTGATTAGCAAACTCATGCTTGGAGAAGGTGGTACTAGCTGAAAGTGGATTCCCCCTACCTCTTTTCTGCGCTACCCTAGAATGGTTTCTAAACACAGTATTTAGGTCCTTATAGGGTAGTTGGTAGATGTCTCCTCCAGCTAGCAAGTGAAGGGTGTCAAGAAGGTCCTTAGGGACTCCTCGGAGTAGAACCAGCTTCAAAGATTCAGGGTCAAGTGTGCACCTAGCCCATTTATAACTAAGCTGGAACCTTTCCTCGTAGTCTTCTAAAGACTCATCATTTCCCATGGTCATTCGAAAGATTTCTTTAGACCTACAGTAGTCCCAGTATTTGTTGTTAAAGGCTTGCTGCATCTGAGCCCAAATGGTGATACTGTTTCCAGGTAACCCCATGAACCAACGTAGTGCTGCATCCTTGAGGGTAGAAGGAAAGAGCTTCAAATTTTTCTCATCTTCGGCATAGTCATAAGTTCGACAAAGGACAACAAACTCAAATAGGAAGGTATCAAGGTCTTCAGTGGTCAATCCATGGAAGTGAGGTAAGGCTGAGGGACTTATGTTCTTCATTTTCATGTCCCCATTGGTCTCTCGGATGGGAAAGGAACCTTCTATTCTCTCGTTATCTCCTATACCGTTTATGTGTTCAGCCATGGTCTCAAGAGGGATGTTCTCTTGCTCTTCTCCTATTATAGGATCTTTGTATATCTCAGGGGGTTCACCTATAGGTTCGTCTGGATCACGGCCACCAAAGAAGAGAGAAGGGTGACTCAGTGATGTGGTGGGGGTGTTGGGTAGGAGTTTTCCGATATTGTCTCTGTTCCTATGAGGCATGAAGTTAAAGATTTATGGATGGTTTTGTTTTTTTCTGCTTGTACCTGCAAAACTGAAAATAGATTGAATTGCAACTATCTAAATTCTATCTTTTAAAATGAAAATGCGGAATTGAAATGAAAGCAGGAAAGAACTAATCTATTTTGCTAAAATGAAATTGCAGGAATGAAATGATAGGCTACGCTTGTGAAATTGAAATTATGGAATTAAAATGCTACTCTATGCTTGCAGAATTGAAATGCTAGTCTAGGAAAGCAGGAAATGTCTAGTCTATTTTTGCAGAAATGAGATTGCAGAATGGAAATGAAATAAACTACTGAGCAGAAGGTTGTGTAGAAAATAGAAGAAAACAGCAATCACAAATACTTTGACGCTTCCCCTGCAATGACACCAAAAAGAATGGTGGGCTTCAGTATTGCAGCAATAATGCTGTAACTCCTGGAAATCCCTTCTTTACTTGATATCAACCTGATAGTTTGTAACAAACTTGGAAGCGACGGTGCTGTATGCACAAGTACTAGCTATTTCCACAGCTGTCACTTGGTCAGCTGGCACAAGTCCACTAGTGGCTTAAGCCAACTTCTATGAGCTCTGAGAAGAATATTTTTAACTGATGGATGAAAGCTAACTCAAAGGAAGCTAATCTACTTGCAGGAAGAAACTGAAAAGCTGGAAGAAAACACAAACCTTAGCAAACCCTAATTTTACCAGCGAGCCCTACTGATGCCAAAAAGATGATGCAAGCTACTGAAAGAGATGCCATTGCTTATAGGAAGGTAAAATACATGTGTCTAAGCTACTTCTTTATGAAGAAAACCTCTTTTTGTATTTTTGAATAAGTTGTCAGAGTTATCATGCATGTGCTTTCACTGTTTTTTACTCTGCAGAGGTGGATTGGCGAGAGGAAATGCTTGCAAGAGGTTGGGAAGGTTCAGAGAGGGACTAAGGGGTCCCTAGAACCCTTCCAGAGAGTTCCATAGATTTTGGCCATCAAGAAACCGCTTTCGTGAGCTTCTACAGGAATTCTACAGGGGTTCTACAGGATGTTCTGGAATTTCTACACAATGTCTGTAATTTTCTACAGGATGTTCAGAAATGGGATTTTGGAGGATGGATGGAGAAAGAAATATGAAAGGATGGGTATGGAGGTGAGATAGGGGTGTAGGGAAGTTTAGGACTTGGTAGATGGAGTTGAGGAGTGGCGAGGATGGTTGGATTTTTTCAAGGAGAGGTAGAACGATGTTGCACAAAAATGATGAAAATCAGGGCAAAGTGAATGAATGTGATAGATGCGAGGCCAAGGTTCTAAGTAGAGGGTGAGGCAGGTGGAGTTGATGGAGTATGGGCAGATAAAGATGGATAATAGGTGCTTTGCAAGTTGTTTTTCAAATTGGACAACCAAACACTTGGAAAATCAAAGACCTAGTTACGTTAGTTTATTCTGACCTAGATAATAGCAGAGAAATGGAACATAAGTTTAATTGCAATGGAATCAGATGAAATAACTATGCTACTAAGAAATCATAACCCTAGGCGTGCAATCAAAACTGATATCAAGTTTGGCAACTAAGAATCCAACACTACTACTTGCATGGTGAAGAAAAGACAGTGTTTGTGTTGGCAGCAATGTCACCTTTGTCCCAGCTCACGATCCCACTGAGAGAGAGGTGATATTAGAGGTGCTTGATGGCCTTTTTCTGGAGATCTCCCCTGTTACTAATCTATCAACTAAATCTGAACATAAAAGCCTATCTAATCATGAACCATGACCTATATAACCAATAAGATGTTGATCTACTTAACATGAATTAATTTGCAAAGACATAAAAACAAATAACAGTACATGAAGGAAGCCTTGGCACTTGGGTTGGGCCCAACCCCAAGAGCTGCAAGCTCCTAAAGAAAATCAGAACTGGTGCCAAACAAAGTTGCTTTCCACTACTCAAAAATAGCCATGTTCATAAGAAAGTTATACAACAGCAACTACGAAAATGAGTTGAGAAAATAACAACACCCTAGTGCAAAATAACAACAATCCAAAAAGTAAACTACAAAGGTTGAAAGCCTTCCTATTTATGCCTATGAGGGGCCTTAGCATCCCTCCTTAAATCAAGGGGCTCGGCTGCTCCAACTGCCAGTAAACAGTCACTTTTCACCAAGCTGCTCGGTTTCCTTTAGGATTTGTTTTGGTGGCCTGCTGAAATCCGAGTTGAGGGTGGAGATTTTGAGGAAGGGACATTTAATGCAAGAGACATCCTCCCTATAGATCCTCACCCTTGTTCCTTCATACTTGGATGTCATCTAGCACATAATTGCTTGGATTTGTTCCAAAATTTGTCCAAAAACCTGAAATAACCATGTATTAGCCTTCTTGGTAAAGTGACCACCCTCATTCATTCAATTAACATAAACATACTCAAAAAACATGCATAAACTATGAAAAATGGTGGATTGATCAAGAACAATTAGGTAAAAGGAGCCCAATAAGTTACCCAATTTCGGGGCTCATCATCACCCCCCTGCTAAATGGGTTGCTCGTCCTCGAGCAACTAATCCAACTCATCATCCTTGATAGCCTTGACCGCCTCCCTCACATCCCAAGCCTCTAAAGTGATATCTTCTTCATGGTAATGAAATCCTGCTTTGCTTTCCACTTCTTCCCACTGCCTGTGTTCCTCCTCTTCTTTGACTCCCTCTAACAACCCCAAAAGCAAGGGAAGACTGAATTTTAGGCCGATCGAGTTGGCCTGAAGATTCTGCATGGATTGTTTGTAGAGGGCTACTCTCGCCAAGGCCTCTGTCATCCTTGTTGGGGTGTGGTATTGTCTAATTTTTAGGCTGTGGGGTAGTGTGTTCCACCTCCGGGTCCGGGCATGAACATAGTCATTCCCCAACAGCCTCTCCATGTCCTCAAAATGGGCTATGGCTTGGGCTTGACGGTCAATGTAATCTGGTAGGGCTCGGGAATTATTTTCCAAGTGCTGGTGGGTGTGTATCAGTGTTGAGCGGTCCTATGGCTCTGCTCTTATCATTAGTGGTTCCTTCAATTCCCTGTCCATAACATTTCGGACCTCTGCTACTCTCTTTTATTCATGACTTAGCCAAGAGGCCATGGCCATAAGTTGCACGTCTCCTAGCACAGCGTTGGGGTACCATGAGTTCATGTTGGGAAGGGCCAAGTTCTGTAGGTAAAAATCTGATAGTTTGGCCTTGTCCTCTAATGATTTGCTGTCACATAAAGCCATGAATCGGTGGTAGTTTTGAAATGGAGTAATGCCCCTTTGGGCCAAAGTGTTGATCTGGAACTACAACCATTGTTCCTTGAGGTATAAGCCATATGATTTGGCAGGTTGTCTACACTGTATTGCCTCCTCTGCCTAGCTGGCCATGCAGGCCAGTTGGGCCTCCTTTTCTTGCACCTGTTGCCTTAGAGACTGTATCTCTTGTGCTGCTTGCAATTCCTTTTCCTGTAGCTGTCTAGTCAGTGCCTCTATGTCAGCTTGCAACCCATCTCTCTTCTGCTGTTCGTCAGTGGTTTCTCTGTCTGTTGTGGGCTCCTCTTGTTGCTGCTATTCTCCCAAGGTGTGGGGTCTGTCTTCCTTAAAGTGTCCCTGTAACTGTAGTTGCTGTTTGAGCAGCTCATTTTCTTCTTGTAGCTTGGCCGGCTGGCTGCTTTCTACATGCCGTACCAAAGCCAATTCTTTCCTTGCCTCTTTGAGCTATTCCTCCAAGGGACCTATATCTACCACACCCTTGGACTTGGCGATTTTCATCTAAGTGTGGGTCCTCACTCTCTCTTCCTCCAGTGCAAAGAAGAGTGGCACTGCAAATTTTTGGGGGATTATCCTCCCCGCCTCTAGCAAGTTATAGTAGGAGCCTAGGTTGGGCTGGGGGCTTGGTTCCTCAATTTTCTCAGTCTTTTTTCTCTCCCGGGATGTTTTAACTGTCTTTTCTTCCAATTCTTCGGTCTCCTTTAGTCTAGCCAACGTATCCTGTAGAATTGTATCAGCATCCTGTAGAGAGGTCTTTGTGTCCAACATTTTAAACTTTTCCTTCCAGGTGGATGTCTTCGGGCTTCCCCGTTCATAGATGATGGATGCCTTTGGAGGAGACCTTTCCAACTATTTAATTGGGGTGTCCACAATCGTAATTGGTTCTTTTGACTATGACTGGGGTCTGACAACTTTTATGCGCATGCTTCTTCTTGCTTTAAAATACATAGAAGGCTCCCTTTTTCTCTTCCCTTTTTTCTCTGGGGTTGTGTTTAAGGCAGCCAGCATTGCTGCTGTCTCCTTGGCCAAGATCTCGGGTGATTTCTCCTTTTTCTGCTATGCTTCCATACTTCCTGTAGAAAGTCCTGTGTCGACTGTTTTCAGGCTTCCTGTAGAAACTGTTTTCGGACTTCCTGTAGAAACTGTTTTGGGACTTCCTGTAGGAATTGTTTTGGCCTGTTTGGCTGTATGTTTCTTTCCTTTTAAATCTTGTTTGGTTGCCTTGGTTGTGATCTCCTTATTTGGGATTTTCCAGTCCTCCCAGCATACATGCAAACGTTCAACTTCGAATTTTTATATATAGGCTAGCCCTCTGAGTGCTTTATCTTTTCTACAGGAGAAAATTTTCACAGGAACCTTGGAGGAGAATGTTGACGCAGGACTGACTGAGAAATTCTGTGTAATTACACAGGCAAACTACTATTCTTGACCCACAGGCAGACTTGTCTCTAATATCCCTACTTCAGACGGTTCAATTCACCACCTTTCGAAATATACTATGCAGGGAAAGTGTTTTTCGAGCCTACCTCTTTCGGAACTCCAAATTTGTCGAAGGAAAGCTCAGGTTTCTCTGTTCCAGGAGCTTGCGCTGTACTTCCTATAGAACTTCTTCCTGTAGGATGCCTGCCGGCTTCTGTAGGATGTAACTACGCTTTTGAACAAGCTCGGGACGCGGGAGAACTTCGAAACTGGCCAAAAAGCTCGGGTTAACAGATTGTGGAAGTAGAGGACGAGTACGTCGGCCAGGACGTTGCAAATGCGAGTGAACAACAGATGTGCGAGCCTTTTAGCCAAGCATTTTGAACTATGGCGTAATTTGTGGCGAGGGGGTGAGGTCGCTGAACCGAACTGTTATCCATCATCATGGTCACCATTCTTCTACGTGTCCCTGGCTGCCATTACCTCCCCTCTGCCATTAATCACTGCCACCACTGACAGTCCGCCGATTTTCACCCACTGGGCACTCCACACATGTCAGCTATACGGCTCGTTGGCGAGTCTGAATGTAACTGAGCTCGTTCAGATCCCTCGAAGCGGTGTAACTAGCTAAGGGTGGCTAGTTGATTGGCCACCGAATTCGTTCAATCCACCCATTTTCACAGACATGCAATTTTTTCGAAGTATAGTTCATGCAATTGACGAACGGGGTTAGACACTTACCTGCGTGGCCGTGGACACACTATGCAGATTTTGGACCTTGGAATCACTGCCTCAGTTACCGCTGTCTCATGGATGGGTGCTAGCACTCATTCTTCCATTTTTTGAAGCTCCATGCATGGCTTTGGAACCCGATCTTTCAATGGTAAACGCTGCATGCACAGGTTCTGTCTGATCTCAGCTGTCAAGGAGGTGTTCACGTTCAAGATGAGCCCCTTTTTAATGTTCCTTGTGTGGATTTCAGCTGCCCCTACCTCCAGAGTATGTGCTCCAGAGGGATCAACTGCTACATGATTCCTGTAGGATGTCCTGTAGCTGCTTGTCCTCCTGGGATGCAGGCTAAATGAGCAGGGCCATTTTGCGAACAAGGACTGGATGCGTTGATGATGAGTCTAAATGGAGCTTGAACAGGTAGAGTGTGCGAGCCTTTGTTGCTTGTTTTGTCACTTGGAAAAGTTTTTTCTTCAATATGAGGAAAACAGGGCTCTTTGTATGACTGTGTAGGAACACATAACCAGGTGGGTGACAAAGGTGTCCAGAGATGGAACAGGGTGCCATATGGTGTTGGATTGAATAGAGGTGTGGTCGCAGGCCTAACAAACTGATCCCAACCATCAGATTCCCTTTCAAACTTGAATTTGGCTCATCTGAAGGTTCTACATGATGTTTCCTGTAGAAATTCAAGACTTCTTGTAGAAAAGCCTAGAACTTCCTTTAGAAAAGCCTGGAACTTCCTGTAGAAAGCCTAGAACTTCATGTAGAAGGCCCAATCTTGACCCGAATGTGACCAAATCCTCAGAGAGGTGAGTGGCCATGGAGGGGGTGTCTAAAGGGATGTCTTAGAGCCTAGTACGGACCCATGTCCTCGTTTTGTGTGCCCCTCTTTTCTTGTAATGTATTCCCTGCAACCTGCAATTACTTCACAGAGATTAGTCCTTTTTTTTTCTTGTTTTTTCCTCTCTTTTTTGTCTCTTTCCTTTTTCTTTTTTTTGATGAGACAGCGAGGGCGCCTCAATGAGGTTTTCACCCTTGCTATCTGCCCTAGGCGCCTCAAAGATGTTTTCACCCAATGATATTTTTATTCCACATTTTTTTCTCTAGAGATAGCTGGGGCGCCTCCATGAGGTTTTCACCCTCACTGTCTGCCCTGGGTGCCTCAGAAAGGTTTTCACCCAAGGATATTTTTTTTTTTTTTTTTTTTTTTTTATGATCAAAGTGTGGGTGGAATAGGGGTAGAGCTTTGCTCCACTACCAACACTGATTTTTCCAAAGTTTCGATGAACTCCTGCCACGAAAGAGGTTTCCTGTAGATTTTCAATCGATGCCCATTGACAAGCATGGGGATGGCTTCTTCATCAATGGTCCTGATAAGGACTGAACCATTGTAATTACATTTCTCCACTGCATATGGTCCTATCCATCTTGTCCTCAGCTTCCCTTTGAAATCCTTGTACCTTGAGTCATACAGCAATGCCCAATCTCCTGGCTGGAATTGCTTTTCATTGAGGTGCTGGTCATGCCATATCTTCCTCTGTAGTTGAACTAATTCTGAGTGGAGGAAGGCATGGATTCTCTGTTCATCTAATCCATTCAGCTGCAGTAATCTTTCACATTGAGCATGGCTGAGATCTAAGTCCAGCTGATCTGCCACCCTCAATGTGTTCTATTTGAACTCTATGGACAGCAAAGCTTTCTTCCCGTAGACCAGCTCATAAGGTGTGAATCCTGTTGTAGTTTTCCAAGTGGTGTTGTAGGCCCAGGTGGCCTCAACAAGGCGATTTGCCCAATCCTTTCTGCTGTTGCTCACCACCTTAGTCAAAATCTCTTCCAATGCTCTATTAGTGACTTCCACTTGCCCATTTTCTTGTGGATGATACGGGGTGGAAGTTCTGTGCTTGATCTTGTGATGAGCAAGCAAGTCTTCAATCAAGTTAGAGGTGAACTGACTTCCTTGATCGGTGACTAACTCTCTTGGGTAGTCAAACTTGTAGAAGATATTTTCCCTTATAAACTCAGCTACTTTCTCTTTTATCGCTGCTTTGATTGCCTTTGTTTCTGCCCACTTTGTCAAGTAGTTGGTGCACACAATGATGTAAGACCTCTGCTTTGAAGGAGGATTGATAGGACCCACAAAATCCATGCCCCACTTCTGAAATGGCTCAAAGGTCACTTGAGGTTGGAGGGGAATTTCATCCCTTGGAGTCGGTTTCTCCATCCTCTGACATCGATCACACTGGCGGATGTATCTTCTGACATCTTGATGAAGAGTAGGCCAATAGTAGCCTGCCTGTAGAATTTTGAAGGCAGTCCTTTTCGCTACAAAGTGGCCTCCATAGGGTCCATCATGATAGGATAGGAGGATGTCAAAGACTTCCTCTTCCCTAACACAATGCCTCAAGATCTGATCTGGGCCAATTTTAAACAGGTTGCCCCCGGCCAAGTGAATGGGGCACTCTTCCTCACGATTTTTCCTTTCAACTTTGAGGATAGATGCGGAGGGAACTGTGTTGAGACCAAGTAATTTGCTATATCAGCAAACCATGGAGAGAGTGCTGAGATAGAAAACAAGTGTTCGTCCGACATCTGGTCATCCACTGTCCCTTCTTCACTTGCAGGAAAATCCAATCTAGATAGGAAGTCAACAACAACATTTTCCTTACCTGGCTTGTCAACGATAGTCAAATCAAATTGCTGCAAAAAAAGTAACCATCTAATGATACGAGCATTCACATCAGGCTTATTCATTAAATATCTAATTGCAGCATGATCCGTGTGTACGAATGTTTGATAATGAGTGATGTAGTGTCTGAACTTGTTTAGGGAATGGACTACGATTAGGAACTCCTTCTCGGTTACAATATAGTTCATCTCTGCCTTGAACAGGTTTTTGCTAACAAAGTATATGGCATATGGAAGCTTCTCCGCAACTTGTCCTAAGGCTTCCCCTATGGCTTTGTTCGAGGCATCAATATGGATGTGGAATGGTAGGGCCCAGTTTGGACCTCTCAAGATCAGGGCGAACACTAACTTATATTTCAACTCATCCAGAGCCCCTTGGCAATCATCAGTCCATTTAAAATCAACATCTTTCCCTAAGATACTAAACAATGGCGAAGCTAGGCTACTGAAATCCTTAATGAATCTTCTATAATACCTGGCCAAGCCTAGAAAACTTTGAACATCTCTAACCTGAACCTTTTGGATGATAGCGATCTTGTTAGGATCCACCTGTAATCCTTGCTGAGAAATGGTATGACCTAGCACAGTCCCTTCAATCATCAGGAATTCACATTTTTTGGGACTGAGGGACAGGTTCATCTCAATACACTTGGCTAAAACTTTTCCCAGGTTAGTCAATGCTTCTTGGAAGTTGGACCCATAAGGAGTAAAGTCATCCATATAGATTTCCACCGAATCATGAACTAGTTCAACAAATATGCTCAATACTGCTCTTTGGAAAGTGGCAGGAGCATTGCACAACCCAAAGGGAAGGACCCTGTAGGCAAAGATACCCCATGGACAAGTGAAGGTGGTTTTATCTTGGTCCTCCGAGTTGATTTGAATCTGGTTATACCCGCTAAACCCATCTAGGAAAGAAAAGAACTTCTTCCCTGCTAGTCCATCCAACATTTGATCTATGAAAGGCAAAGGGAAATGGTCCTTCTTGGTGGCTTTGTTAATTTCTCGATAATCTACACAGATTCTCCACATCCAGTTTTTCTTGGGCACAAGCACTAGAGGTGAGACCCACTCACTGTCAGAGATAGGGTAGATGAATCCTGCATCCAACAATTTTTGCAATTCTTCCTTAACGATGTCTTTAAGGGCTAGATTCATTCTCCTCTGAGGTTTCTTGATTGGTTTACAATCCTATTTAATTTAGATGTGATGGGTACAAACCGATGGGTGGACTCCTTTCATCTCCTTGTAGCTCCAAGCGAAAGCATTCAAATGGCTGTTCAATAAGCTACACAGCTCCTTCTCTTGGGAGGGAGATAAGGAGGAGCTGATCTTTAAGGTTCTTTCAGGGTCAAATTCCACATTCTTAACTCTAGAAGAGGTCGGATCAGTGACACAGAGGTCCACTAAAGCACTAGCTTGGGTATCTTCCACCAACTCTTCTAATGACAGTGCACCGAGAGGTGGATTTTGAATCAAATTCTCAATCAAGTCATCCTCGGTTTGAGGGCCTCCCCTGGTGGTTTCTATTGTGCACAAAGGTGCAGAGTAGACCTCAAGTTCTAGCAGAGGTTGAGTAGGAGGATAGAGAACTAGCTGCTTAGACATAGGCTCATTCTTGATGGTCATGCTTCCAGCTCGACAACTGATGTAAGCATCTGCAGTAGCTAGCCAAGGCCTACCCAAAATGAGGGGGCATCCAGTGAGTTTCGCCTTTGGCTGAAGGACCAAGAAGTCCGCAGGGTACTCCCAAGAGTCAACAGAGACCAAGACATCTTCCACAATCCCTTCGGGAGTCACGGTGGAGCAGTCTGCTAATTGCAGCACTGTCGAGGTCTTCCTCAAGGAACTCTGAAGGTTGAGTTTAAGCATAGTGTCCTTGGTCATCACATTAATGGCAGCCGCTAGATCAATCAAGGTATGGGGGAATATGGTGCCATTGATGTGGACATCAACTACAGGACTCCCAGGGTCCAAATATTTTGGACAGATTACTTGCACAACATTAGATCGGATAGTTGTCCTATGACATTGATAGTTTGGGCATCTCTCTTGCGCCTGCCTGGGTGCCTGAAACACTTCTCCTTGATCAATTTGTTGTATATCGGTACATCTTTTATGGCCTGGAGAAGGGGTATTTTCACACACAACTGCTTAAGTTCTCCCAGAAGCTCAGTCTCCTCTGGGTTTGGTTGTGTGGTTGCTGTTAGTTGCTCAGGAAAGGGTGGAATGGCTTTAGGTTCACTTTCCTGATTTTCTTCCTCATCCTCCAGGGGAGGAAGTTGGCAATCTGGAAGGACCTTCCCAGATCGCAGGTTGATCTCATGGATCTCCACAGCATAGGTAGGACATGTTGTCTCCCTAGTGTATACCTACTGTGCCTGTTTGTTGTTGGGGTTCGGGTTCGGTTGGGCATGCATATGGGGTTGTCTTGGAGGAGCATGAGGTAATGGTTTTGGTTGAATCGGTGGTGGAGGAAAAATGGCGGGAAGAGAGTTGTGCTGGGGCCTCCACCCTTGCTGAGGTGCATTCCACTGAGGCTGAGGCTGGACATGCGAGGGAAACGAATGAGAAGTAGGTTGAGTATGGTATTGAGATGGATAAGACCATGGAGGAGGTGCAGACCAGGAAGGATGAGTAGGGGGACCCCAAGAAGGTATGTGAGCAGATTGATTGGGGCTATAATAAGCTTGGGATGTCCCTTAAATCCCCTACTGGTAAGGTCTGGGCTAATTCGGCCTCCTTTGATTGAGGAAGTAGAGAGGTTCAGCGGGTGCCTCAGTCCCTAGGTACATGGCTTTAAATCCGGGTAAGTTTGGGCATTGGTTTGTGGGGTAGTCTTCCTCACAAACGAAGCATACCTCTACTGAGTGCAATGGACACTCGTTCTTAGGGTGCTTCCTCGTACATCTGGGATAGAAAATGGCTAAAGCCCTCTCAGCTTCCTCTTTCTTTTGTTGGATTCGGAAAGTATCAAGTTGCATGGAAATAGTCTATCTCATCTCACTTTTGAGGTCTTCCATCTGATTAGAAAACTCATGCTTGGAGAAGGTGGTACTAGCTAAAAGTGGATTCCCTTTACCTCTTTTCCGGGCTGCCCTATAATGGGTTCTAAACATAGCCTTTATGTCCTCATAGGGTAGTTGGTAGATGTCTCCTCTAGCTAGCAAGCGAAGGGTGTCTAGAAGGTCCTCAGGGACTCTTCGGAGTAGAACTAGCTTTAGAGATTCAGGGTCAAGTGTGCACCTGACCCGTTTATAACTAAGCTGGAACCTTTCCTCGTAGTCTTCTAAAGACTCATCATTTCCCATGGTCATTCGAAAGATTTCTCCCTTTGTTTCTTTGGACCTACAGTAGTCCCAGTATTTGTTGTTAAAGGCTTGCTGCATCTGAGCCCAAGTGGTGATACTGTTTCCAGGTAACCCCATGAATCAGCGTAGTGATGCATCCTTGAGGGTAGAAGGAAAGAGCTTCAACTTTTTCTCATCTTCGGCATAGTCATAAGTTCGACAAAGGACAACAAACTTAAACAGGAAGGTATCAAGGTCTCCAGTGGTCAATCCATGGAAGTGAGGTAAGGCTGAGGGACTTATGTTCTTCATTTTCATGTCCACATTGGTCTCTCGGATGGGAAAGACACCTTCTATTCTCTCATTATCTCCTATACCGTTTCTGTGTTCAGCCATCGTCTCAAGAGGGATGTTATCTTGCCCTTCTTCTGTTATAGGATCTTTGTATATCTCAGGGGGTTCACCTATAGGTTCGTCTGGATCATGGCCACCAAAGAAGAGAGAAGGGTGACTCAGTGATGTGGTGGGGGTGTTGGGTAGGAATTTTCCAGTATTGTCTCTGTTCCTATGAGGCATGAAATGAAAGATTTTTGGCTTCTTTTGTTTTTTTCTGCTTGTACCTGCAAAACTGAAAATAGATTGAATTGCAACTATCTAAAATCTATCTTGCTAAAATGAAGATGTGGAATTGAAATGAAAGCAGGAAAGAACTAATATGTATCTTAAATGAAATTGCAGGAATGAAATGCTAGGCTACGCTTGCGAAATTGAAATTGTAGAATTAAAATGCTACTCTACGCTTGCAGAATTGAAATGCTAGTCTAGGAAAGCAGGAACTGTCTAGTCTATTTTTGCGGAAATGAGATTGCATAATGGAAATGAAATAAACTACTGAGCAGAAGGTTGTGGTAGAAAACAGAAGAAAAGTAGTGATCACAAATACTCTGATGCTTCCCTGGCAATGGCGCCAAAAAAATGGTGGTCTCCAGTATTGCAACAATAATGCCGCAACTTCTGGAACTCCCTTCTTTACTTCATATCAACCCGGTAGTTCGTAACAAACTTGGAAGCGACGGTGTTGTACGCACAAGTAATAGCTCTTGCCGCAGCTGTCACTTGGTTAGCTGGCATAAGTCCGCTAGGGGCTTAAGCCAACTTTTATGAGCTCTGAGAAGAAGCTTTTTAACTGATGGATGAAAGCTAACTCAAAGGAAGCTAATCTACTTGCAGGAAGAAACTGAAAAGTTGGAAGAAAACACAAACCCTAGCAAACCCTAATTTTACCAGCTAGCCCTACTGATGCGAAAAAGAGGATGTAAGCTACTGAAAGAGATGCCATTACTTCTAGGAAGGTAAAATACATGTGTCTAAGCTACTTCTTTATGAAGAAAACCTCTTTTTGTATTTTTGAATAAGTTGTCAGAATTATCATGCATGTGCTTTCATTGTTTTTGACTGTGCAGAGGTGGATCAGCGAGAGGAAATGCTTGCAAGAGGTTGGGAAGGTTCAGAGAGGGCCTAAGGGGTTCCTAGTACCCTTCCAGAGAGTTCCACAGAGTTTGGACATCAAGAAACCACTTTCGTGAGCTTCTACAGGAAGTCTGCAGGGGTTCTACCGGATGTTCTGGAATTTCTACAAGATGTGTGTAATTTTCTACAGGATGTTTAGAAATGGGATTTCGGAGGATGGATGGAGAAAGAAGGATGAAGGGATGGGTATGGAGGTGAGATAGGGGTGTAGGGAAGTTCAGGACTTGGTAGATGGAGTTGAGTAGTGGCGAGGATGGTTGGATTTGTTCGAGGAGAGGTAGAACGATGTTGCACAAAAAGGATGAAAATCAGGGCAAAGTGAACGAATGTGATAGATGCGAGGCCAAGGTGCTAAGTAGAGGGTGAGGTAGGTGGAGTTGATGGAGTATGGGTAGATAAAGATGGATAACAGGTGCTCTACAAGTTGTTTTTCAAACTGGACAACCAAACACTTGGAAAATCAAAGACCTAGTTACGTTAGTCTATTCAGACCTAGATAACAGCAGAGAAATGGAACAAAAGTTTAATTGCAATGGAATAAGATGAAATAACTATGCAGCTAAGCAATCATAACCCTAAGCGTGCAATCAAAACTGATATCAAGTTCGGTAACTAAGAATCCAACACTACTACTTGCATGGTGAAGTAAAGACAGTGTTTTTGTTGGCAACAATGTCACCTTTGTCCCAGCTCACGATCCCACTGAGGGAGAGGTGAGATCAGAGGTGCTTGATGGATTTTTTCTGAGATCTCCCCTGTTACTAATCTATCAACTAAATCTGAACATAGAAAGCCTATCTAATCATCAACCATGACCTATATAATCAGCAAGATGTTGATCTACTTAACAGGAATTAATTTGCAAAGACATAAAAACAAATAACAGTACATGAAGAAAGCCTTGGCACTTGGGTTGGGCCCAACCCCAAGAGCTATAGGCTCCTAAAGAAACTCAGAACTGGTGCCAAACAAAGTTGCTTTCCATTTCTCAAAAATAGCCATGTTCATAAGAAAGTTAGACAACAACGGCTATGAAAATGAGCTGAGAAAATAGCAGCACCCTAGTGAAAAATAACAACAATCCAAAAAGTAAACTACGAAGGCTGAAAGCCTTCCTATTTATGCCTATGAGGGGCCTAAGTAGCCCTCCTTAACTCAAGGATCTCGGCTGCTCCAACTGCCAGTAAATAGTCACTTTTCACCAAGCTGCTCAGCTGCCTTTAGGATTCGTTTTGGTGGCTTGCTAAGCTCCGAGTTGAGGGTGGAGATTTCAAGGAAGGGACATTTAATGCAAGAGACATCCTCCCTACGAATCCTCACCCTTGTTCCTTCATGCTTGGTTGTCATCTAGCTCATAATTGCTTGGCTTTGTTCCAAAATTTGTCCAAAAACCTGAAATAACCATGTATTAGCCTTCTTGGTAAAGTGACCACCCTCATTCGTTCAATTAACATAAACATACTAAAAAACATGCATAAACTATGAAAAATGGTGGATTGATCAAGAACAATTAGGCAAAATGAGCCCAATAAGTTACCCAATTCCAGGGTTCATCAGTAGGTATTACATTAAATGATAAATATGATTTTTTTTCTTGGGTCGATGCTTTGATTTAAGGACAACTCTTAGTAGAGGAAGTGATCCATATTTAAACAGGAACACAAAAAATTATAGAGATAACCATAAACAAAAAGATGTAGTGGAAATAATACTTCATTTCATTAATGTAAAATACTGAAATATGCTTACAAACATAAATGGAAATAAAGCTAACTAGGGTGATGGTAGCTTATCTCTGAGAAGAGATGTGGTGGCTACATGCCTCTGAACTTTGTTACAATGAGGCTTGAAGGCCTATTTATTGGTGAGAAACAATGGAAAACCCTAAACATCCAAAAACCTAACCCTAGAAGATGAAACATCAAACTGTGGGCCCCGTTTGGGGAAGTTCGTACTTCAACTTCCCAGGGTCGTAACTTTGGCACATGATCTCTGTTTGACACACACAATATGTCGCTAGAAAGATATATTTGAGAAATCAAACTTTGGGAAGAGAAACATCGTTCCATGTAACCATGTTGTTCCTAGTTTTCCGAAAAAACGTCGTTTAGGGCCTCAAAATGGCTCCGGAAGTTTAGGACCTGAAAAATTGCTAAAAATAGTAAACTGTGATACAATTAAGGAAACTAAAAAGCTGAAAGAAATAATGGTGGGGATCCAAGTGGACTTGGTGGGTGGCCATCAATATCCACCTAGATCATTCCTCCCCCCTTAGGAAGCAATGGTCCCCATTGTGTTTAGTTCCTCCATGAGATGAGGAAACTTCTGTTGAACTTGGTCCCTAGTGAGCCACTTGCCTTGGTGAAGGAGTTGGCATGCTTTGACAACTTGATATAGTTGGATATTCTGCTGGTGAGTGTGCTTGATCTATGTGTCCATGATTCGATCAGTTGCAGCTTGTTCCATGAAATCTGGATTTAACTCTGTGGGTGTGAGCTGTTCTACAATGTTGGATGTGTCTAGTAATGGTGGAAAGTATGGCCGAAGGCGGTCCACATTGAACACTGGGTGCAGGCCAAGGAGTGGGGGAATGCTGAGCTCAAATGCATTGTCTCCCACAACCTTGGTAATGGTGTAAGGACCATATTTTATTGGTCTGAGTTTCTGATAGGTTCCGGTAAGGCGTTCTTTTTGCAAATGCAACTAGACTTTGTCACCCACCTGAAACTTGTGTGGCACCCGATGTTGATCATGTCGCTGCTTGTACTTGGCATTTGATTTCTCCAGAATGTCATGGACCTACTGGTGAATATGTTGGATGTGCTCAATGAAGTTGTTTGCCTTATCGGCTTTGGACTGGACATGGGCTGAATCTACGTGAGTAACTGCAAGTGGCATGGCCACATCAATGGGACATAGTGGCTAGAATCCCAAGCCCATCTGAAAAGGGTTGTGGTCAGTCGATCTGTGGAGAGTCCAGTTGTAGCTGTGCTAAACATAGGGGAGGTTCTCGTCCCATGTGCATGGATTCTTTGAGTTGTACATGCGCAGAATGTGTACGATCATCCTGTTGACAACCTCTGTCTGGCCATCAGTTTGAGGATGGAAGGCTGTGGACTTAGTGGGTTTGGTGTCCAACATCAACTAGAGACTGGACCAAAATGTACTGAGGAACCTACTGTCCCGATCTGAGATGATAGACTATGGGATCCCAAAGTGTACCCACACTCATTCAAAGAAGAGCTTAGTAGTGGCTTCTGCTGTGATATTCTTCTTTCAAGCTGCCATAATGGCCATCTTCGAGAACCTGTCGACGACCACAAAAATACAGACATATCGATGCTTAGTGATAGGAAGGCCTAACATGTAATCCATGGAGATGGATTCCAAAGGTCGACTAGGGGTAGGCAGCGGGGTATCGAGGCCTTGCTTCTTGATCGTCGGTTTGGCAATGACGCAGGTAGTGCATGATATGATGTACTTCCCGACATCATGTCGAAGATTCGGCCAATAGAAATACTTCTGCAGTACTGCCACTATTTTTTCTACCCCGAAATGCCCAACAACCCGACTGTAATATGCTTCCCAAATCATCTTGGCACACTCACTTGAAGGAACACAAAGGTGACCCAGGTGGCATAACAGGACATCCTGAAGGTGAAAATCTGGAACATGCTGACCCTCCAAGAGTGTCTGGTATGTGTGGCAGAATTCTGGGTCGCTTTTGTAGAGAAGTGACCAATCAGATGTCTCGTGCCCACAAGAGTTGAGCATGGTGGTTAATTCCATGATCAGTAGTCGACTAAGGTAATCTGCAACATTATTGGTGCTTCCCTTCTTATACTTGATATTCAAATGGAACTGTTGCAGGTATGTGGACCACTTCGGATGGTGATCATTTTTCAATTTTCCTTGGGTCTATATGAACTACAGGGGTTGGTGGTCTGTGTGGATGACCGTTTCCTTCCCCAAAATGTAATGCTTCCATTGTCAGCAAGCTTGCAAAATGGAATAAATCTCTTTGTCAAAAGTGGGATACTTTCGAACTGTGTTTGGAAGTGTCTCAGTATGATATGCCACTAGATACCCGTGTTGAGTAAGGACTGCCCCAATAGCATAGTCAAAGGCATCTGTCTCGACCTCAAATGGTTGTTGCAAGTCTGGTAATGCGAGCATTGGTGCTGAGCAGAGGCAATCTTTCAACTCTGTGAATGCCTTTTGTTGAGATTCAGACCAAAAGAAATTTTCTTTCGCTCCTCCCTTGGTGACTTGACTCAAGGGCCAAATGATATGAGAAAAGCCATCAATATCCAAGTTTCGCTTCTTCTGTTTAAACTTTTGCTTGACCTTGATGGCATATCGGTATGTCGTGCCGAGCGAGGAGATGTTCAGGAATTCTATTTCTTCCTAGATGTACTTGTTCAGGTAGCCGTGATATTTTAGTATCAAATGCTGCTCCGAATCCTTGATACCCAACTTTGTGCGAAGGGTATGGAAAATATTGGTAAACTCCGGCATGTCTTGGTCCCTTCCCTGCCGCATCGTGGTCCACTTTATGTATTGATCCTCATAGATTTTGACAAGGTAGTATTGCTCCTTGATGGCATCTTGGAATGAATTCCAAGTGGATGCAGTTGAAAATAGTGAGCCTGTACTTTCATCCTTATGCTTGCAGTAGGTTTCCCACCAGTCCTTGACATGGGGGGCTGCTTTGAGAAGAGCAAAAATAATATTTTCATGACTAGAAAAATCATGAACAGAAAAATAACCCTCTAGCAGATTTAACCATTTATCGACGACATCTACATCTATCTAACCCTCGAATATGGGGATTTCAAAATTAACTTGTACCTTAAATGGTGTGGCGTTTCCAGATGTTGGGCAACGGATCCCCCCATAGCGGATTTTTGGGGCTTGTAGCCTGAATTTTGATCAATGTAACATAAAGACCCCGCAAAATATGAGCGCGGAGCGCGAGACACTAGGGTTGTCCGCCCTAAAGTATTTTAATTTAATATAGAATGTGTCGGCCTACCCATGGTCCGTGGACCATGGGAATGTATAAATAGAGCGAGGCTCTAAGTGTAGAAGTTAGTTTTTGGTTAAGTATTGATCTTAAGTGATATGGGTTTTTGAATGCGATATTCGCTCTGAGTCTATAAGTCTGAGTCTTGGGTTGTAGGAATAGGAAGAGGCTCTATAGCTATCTGCGCAGAGACTTGGTAGAGTCCGTAGCTGTGTGCGCGGACCCCTGCAGCTGAGTGCGTACGGCGGAGTTGGGATTGTAATGGAACAAAAGTTTAATAAAAGCTAAGTTGATTCTGAAATATTGTGCATCTATTGGTAGATCTATATGTTTATGCTTATGTTATAAGATTATGCATCTCCTTACAGTTTATGATTGCGCACACTTGTTATGAATGTTGAATGATTAATAAGGATATTAGGCCCACAAAATTAAATAAAGATCTATAATAATAATGCAATAAGGATAAGGGATCTAGACCACGCCTCTTCATGCTCTTTAAAGAGCTATGCGAAGGTTAGACAACTATGTAGAACAGTGCAAGCGTGCAGGATCGATTCGCGAACTTCCCAGACTTCATTAAGACATCCCTAGGGTGCGGAAACCTAGTTCCAACACCCTCCCATACTACCTCTGGTGAGACCTCAGTGCGCATACTATGGACTGTTGCCGAAAGGGCCGGTAGTTTCGACATTTGTTTGGCTAAATCACTTCTGAACCTGGGTCAGGCCCCAACAAGCCAACTAATGGTTCTGTTGCCGGGACCACGATCTGCCTAAGGGATGTCTGATGTCGGAACAATGGAACCCTATGAAGAAGGAAATTGAACTAGTGGAAGAATTAGACTGAGTGATTCCTATGGTAGTATAGGAGAAAAAACAGAAGGGAAAAATTAGAATCTATGTGGACCTCAGGAAGATCAACGACGCCTGTGTTCACGATCCATTCCCAACACCGTTTACAGATGAAGTATTGGAGAATGTTGGCGGACAGGAAGCTTACTCGTTCACAGATGGTTTCTCAGGGTACCATCAGATCAAGATCGCACCAGAAGATAGGAGTAAGACAACCTTCACACCCGAATGGGGTTGTTTTCAATACACCGTTATGCCCTTTGTACTGAAGAACGCACCAACAATATTTTCACGCGTAGTGGTAGGCGCGTTCAAGGAATATATCCACAAGTTCTTAGAGGTCTATCTGGATGATTGGACCATATTTGGGTTAGTTAAACACCATATAGCGATCTTATAGTTGATGTTGGATACTTGCCGATGACACCATATTGCGCTGAATCTTAAGAAGTGAACCTTCCTAGTCCCCTTTGGAAATCTGCTCAGCCATGTGGTCTGAAAACAAGGCCTAATGGTGGACCCTGTGAAGATTGTTGTTATTCTCAATCTGGAAGTGTCACAAAGTGTCAAACAACGACATGCCATGTTGGGGCACACTGGTTACTATAGAAATTTTATTAATAGCTATGCACAAATCACAACACCAATGGAACAATTGTTGAAAAAGGATGCTAAATATTGTTGGAATGATGATTGTAAGAAAAGTTTGGATGTTCTCAAGGAAAAAATGGCATCCGCTCCCATTTTGGGGACATCGAATTTCATGTACATGTTGATGTGTCATGTATCACGCTGGGCACTGTACTTACGCAGGAAGGCACGGAAGGCGTGGATCACCCAATCGCCTTCGCAAGTCGATGGCTGTTCAAAGCAGAAAAGAACTATTCTACAACTGAGCGTGAAGGATTGGCAATGGTACATGTGCTCCAGAAATACCGCCACTATCTACTTGGGGGGCACTTCAAGATGTATACTGATCACTCCATGTTGAAATACTTGGTGAACAAGCCTGTGTTGGGGGGGCACATATGTAGATGGCTGTTACTAGTTCAAGAGTATGACTTCGAGGTCATCACAAAGCTGGGATGCCTAAATGCAGGACCAGATCACCTATCACGAATTGAGAATGGCGAGGAGCCAACAAATTTGGAGGAGGGACTACCTGATGTACATCTCTATGCAGTGCGTGTCGCAGACAACCACTTCGAAGATATATTCCACTTCTTAACCACAGGGACTGCATTGTAGGGATATCCGCTCCAGCAGAAGAAGGAATTGGTGCTACACACGACGGATTTTTCTGTCATCGCGGGGCACCTCTACAAAATGGGGAACGATGAGATATTACAAAGATATGTACCTGAATTTGAGCGAGGACAGATCCTCGCAGAAGCACATGGTGGGGTTGCAGGAGGACACTATGCAGGATGGGTGATGGCACAAAAGATTCTTCATGCCAGACTATGGTGGCTAACCCTACATCAAGATTCGAAAGCATACTGTCGGGCCTGCGATGTGTGTCAACGGATTGGGAAACCATCATGAAGAGATGAGATGCCACTCAATCCATAGATGATGTTGCAGCCATTCGAAAAATGGGTGATAGACTTTGTGGGGCCAATCAAACTACAGGGGAAGACAGGTGCGCACTACATCATCACTGCAACAGAATACTTGACTCGATGGGTGGAAGCACAGTCGGTTAAGGACTGAACAGCTGCCACAACTGCGAAATTTTTGTTCGACAATGTGTTGACATAGTTTGGATGCCCGAAAATTTTAATGAGTGACCGCGGAACACACTTCCTAAATGAAACTATCAGCGCACTCACCAAGGAGTTCTAGGTGTATCATTAGCAAAGTACGTCGTACCATTCACAAGCTAATGGGACAGTAGAAGCATTAAATAAGATTCTAGAGATTGCACTGACCAAAGTGTGTAACACATAGCGAAATGACTGTGACTTGCACATACTTGCCGTATTATGGGCATACATAACCACATGTAAGAAATTAATGGGTCAGACACCTTTCATGTTAGTTTATGGCACGGAAGTAGTCATGCCAATGGAATACATCATACCTAGTTTGCGGATATCAGCGATGACAGGCATGTTAGACC
>APFE031442395.1:0-20253 GCA_000404065.3 Pinus taeda
CTGCTTTTGATTTTGAGGTAGAACAGATGGATGTGAAGACAACATTTCTTCACGGGGATTTGGAAGAGGAAATCTACATGAAGCAACCTGAAGGCTTTTCGGTGAAGGGTAAGAAAGAACTAGTATGCAAGTTAAAGAAGTCTTTGTATGGGTTAAAACAGTCACCAAGGATGTGGTATCAGAAATTTGATACATTTATACGGGGACTTGGCTTCTTCACCAGAAGCAAAGCGGATCATTGTGTGTATTTTAAATTAATTGGTGACCATGTTATTTATCTGGTCTTGTATGTTGATGATATGTCGTTGGTTGGAAATGACAAAGAAATTATCCAGGATTTGAAGACCCAATTGTCCTCCAAATTCGACATGAAAGATCTCGGTGCTGCAAACTATATTTTGGCATGGAAATTAAAAGAGATCGGGCAAAGAGGAAGCTCTGGTTAAACCAAAGGAAGTATGTCGAGACAATATTGCAGAGGTTTAATATGCAGGATAGTAAACCGGTGAAGGTTCTTCCTATTCCTGTAGGTGTAAAGTTATTTGCTGAACAATGTCCTAAGACACAAGAAGAGGAAGAGGACATGTCCCGTGTTCCATATGCAAGTGCAGTTGGTAGCCTGATGTATGAAATGGTCTGTACTAGACCAAACATTGCACATGCAATGGAAGTATTGAGCAGGTTTATGTCAAAACCAGGAAAGGAGCATTGGACAACAATGAAGCGGGTTTTCAGGTATTTGCGTGGCACTAGTGATTATGGTTTGTGCTACCAAGGAAGACCATGATTGGATAGAGTGTTGGATATTCGTGGCTTTTTTGATGCAGACTGTGCTGGAGATCTGGATCAAAGAAGATCTACAAGTGGGCATGTATTTAACCTATTTGGAGGTGCAGTCAGTTGGATGAGTAAGAAATAATCTATAGTGGCAGTATCAACTACAGAGGTAGAATACATGGCAACCACTCATGCAAACAAGGAAGCAATTTGGTTGTAGAGATTGTGTTCAAGTATGGGGTTAGTACAGGGAGCTATAAGGATAGACTGTGACAGCCAAAGTGCAATTTTGTTGGCAAAGAACCCTGCATATCATTCAAAGACAAAGCACATTGATGTTCGTATCACTTTGTGAGGGATATGATAGAAGACAAAAAGGTGTTGCTGGTAAAGGTGGACACTTTGGAGAATATTGCAGATGTATTGACAAAATCTGTGAGCTCTGAGAAGTTCTCTTGGTGTAGAGAGACAATGGGCATTTCAGGGTTGAAAAAATGACTAAGCTCTCTTGTGGCCCCCTGTGGAAAGAAAACAACAAGTGGGAGAATGTTGGGTTGTGTTATATTCTTTCCACGGCTAGCCCACGTAGTTAACCAGGGGGTTAGATGGGGGGCGGAGCCCCCCTTCGTTGCGCCGATTGTGTAGCCGGGGGGGATCACAGGGGGTTTGAGGCGTACCCGTAACCCCACTTTATGGGGTCTGGGGCAGCACCCCGCAAAATTTTGGTTTTGGACCCTATGTTAGGATGGGAGGACCTACCTATGGTTTTGTGCATGATTTTCGCACATGTTTTTGGATGCGATGGTTTTCGGTCCATGGTATTGGACGCGATGATTTTCAGTCCATGGTATTGAATGCTTCGGCATGTATAAATATGTATTATAACATTGAAAGGAACATAATGAAAAATCAAGCTGGTAGTCCCGGTTTTGGGATCCAGGGGAAACTTTGTGTATATGTGTTTTATGTGTTATGCTCTCGCATTGTTTATTTTCTGTGTTTTAGAATTCGTATGCAGGTAATTTCTGTACGGGGTTAAAACCTACAGAGAAGTCTAACTGAAATGTGCCTCTTATTTTCGCTCCACAGGATCTTGACAATAACATACCAAATCGTGGTGGTATATCAGCTACCACCACATCCATTAAAACATTCTTTGTTGGGATTTGGTCCAGGGATACTACCAAATCTTTGATTAGACGAAGACAACGAACCTTATCAGAATCAAAAGAGTACAAGTCATGGTATTCTCGAGTTATATCTAGACCTAGCCTTTCCATGATGGCCTTGGGCATTGGATTATGGGAGGCTTCGGAGTCAAGCATGGAGTTATGAAGAATAAACTGATGGATTCTTAAACTCAGGTAAAATGGAGGAACATCACTATCTCCTGACTAACCATCTATGGCTGGACCAAAAATTAATTTAGGTTGGTCATCTTTGATATTAACCATATCAGACATAGGATCAACTTTTAGCATTTTAACTATATCAGACTTGTAATGGCTATTATTGACAAGTTCAGTAAGAGGGATTGACACTTTCAACTTTGAAATTTCAGTTTCTAAATTGAATGAGCTGGATTTGTCTACCTCTTTTTGGATGGTATCTCTTTTCTCAGGTAGATATCTTGGTGTCTTATCCTTTTTTTTAGTGTTAGGGTCTTTTCTTGGATTGCTTGTAGATGCTTTGTTTACTTTGCTTTGGTTTGCTGCTACCAACTCTTTACCTTTGCTTTGATTTCCTTGAGAATTTATTTTTGGTTGAGTATCCTTCTACTGTGACGTTCTTTTTTGAACGGGAGTGATTGGGACATCTCTATTTCTCAAGGAATATTGCTTCTACTGAGAGCTGAGTGCATTCAAGTATCCTCTTTGATAATCATCAGATTGAGTTTCCAATGCATTGTCATTTACCAGTATGTAGTCTTCATCCTTAGGATCCTCCATCTCCTCGACATACTTCTCATTTTCAGTCAAGAAAATGGGATGGCAATATTCCCTAAAGAAGTGATTTTCCTCGAAAACTGGGTCTATTTCATCATCAAATTCTTCTTGAGCATAATTATGCTACAAGGGTGTCTGAATTGGCTGCTGAGATGTCGAAGCTTCAAAAGCTTTCTGCTTTATTTGTTTTTATCCTGTATTGAGGTTGTTGCTAGTTTCTGAAGTTAGGATTTCTAACTTGTGGCTCCTGAGGTCTATCTGAATTTATCATCTGGTCAACCATTCTCTCCATGGTTCTTATCAGTGCATCTAGTTTAAGATTGGTGGAAGAAGAAGGTTCTTCTTTGATGGTTACTCTTTTTTCTGGTTTCTCATGTTTTAACTGAGACTTTTTAATCATCAAGTTCACTTCCACACTTACTGCATTATTATGCATTTATTCTAGAGTTGGTGGATCTCTTTCCCTTAGCTGATAAGCCATCTCCGGATAAAAATCATCTGGGTAATGTTGAAGTGCAAAATCAGGTGGAGGTTTCATGTCATCTTTCTTCCAATTGTTGTGGTGTCAACCTTATAGGTTGTGGAAGACTAGGGGCAACAACACTTCCGTCTTTATATTTGTGAGTGGTATGCTTCCTGGTTGCCATAATTTTTGCTTTCCATTTTTCTTGCTAACCTGAATGCCTTCTCTAATGAATCAGGTTCCCAAAGGCGAACATCATGTTGGATATTATCCTTTAAAGACCCTATGAACACATCAATCCTGTGCTCCTCTGGAATATCTTTTACCCTTATGTTCAATTTTTGGAACTCCTCAATGTGCTCCATTACTGGACCCTTTTGTTTGAGACTTATCGGTTGGCTAAAAAAAGTGTTGTTTTTTGTATCCTCATAATGTGCCATCAATTCTTCGGTAAAACTTGCCCAAGTGATAAATTGTTTACGAGAGCAAAGCCATTGATACCATACAAACTGATTTGGTTCCAAATATAAAGTTCCATACGTACCTTTTGTGTGTTTTGCACATTATTGAGATAGAAGAACTGCTCCATCTGTAATATCCATGTGACAGGATCCTTGCCATCAAACTTCCTCATATCGATTTTTGGAATATGGTGAGTCTTCGATCCAACATTAGAGTCTATGGAATCATGATTAACATTTCTTTTGTTCTCATCATGAGTTTCCTTTAGTACTCTTTCACCCTTATTGACCATTTCTTGTAGCAACTTATTCATATTTATCTTCAATTCTTCCATCTTAACATCCATGCCATCAATTTTAGCTTCTACGCCTTTCTTTAAACCATCCATCTTAGCTTCTACATATTTCCTTAAACCATCCATCTTAGATTCTGTTGCTTTTTGTGCAAGTGACACTTGTTGCACTTGTTACCGATAATAATGCTCTATTATGCCCTTTGAATTCCTTCAAAATAAATTTTCAAACCAAGCTTAAGCAAAACTTTAAGAAAATCTACACACCTATTTTCACTTTCTAGGAGCTTGATATTGAATCTGCTGTATCTTTGTACTTTCCAATCATCTAGTTCTGAATTTGTGATATGTAGTAGCCCTCTGTGTCCTCTTTCCAATGCCACAAGTCTGACCCAAATTGGTTTCTCCAAGGAAGAGTTATGCGAAATCTCCCACAGTGACTTGATTATAGACTAGTTCAGTAGAGCGAACTTGTACGACGTGCCACGAGTTACTGTTTTGACCTTTGGATCTGAAAAATTCTTACAAGAAACTACATTCCATCCTCTTTCTGTACCTTCTTACGAAATTTCAATCCGATCCCCAGAGAGAAAGTTATGACGATTTTCCCCAGGTCACCTGTTTGTAATGTAATTCAGGAGTCTGCAAAAAGACCAACTTCCTCAGATCATATCTCCACAAATATTGCGTGAAAAACTCTGAAATTCGGACCCAAGGTTCAGCGTGCTTTCTTCTCAAATTGGTTTTTTTTGCGACTTCTGAAACACTACAGAAAAAAAAGTTATAGTGAAAATGCCACGATGACCTTTTTGGAGCAGCGAAACCCTAGAATCCAAAGCTTTGATACCAAATGTTATGAAACTAGCTCAAGAAAAGATAGAAAGATAGATCAACGCCTTAGAATTCAGCCTCTTCGAGGGGGCAACCTCATTTATATTACATAAATGAACAATTCTTGGATGATTCAAATGACAAAACCTCCTTTCTATATATAGGAGTCTAAGGAGTCACAATATAAACCAGCCGACCTAACAATAATAATATAAAGCCACAAAAATAACAATAGAGGGATTCTATGGGGCACAGTAATAACAATATGGGGGCAATAGGGGCGCAACAATATTAATAAAGGGTATAACTACAATAGTAATGAGGTAATCACTAGTATTATAGGGACCCAACATATTTAGAAGTGAAATGTATCATGGAAGATACAAAACATTCACACACATGTAATTGAAGAAGAAATAATATCAAAATACCATGCCACATGAATCCCACCAAAATAGTTGCAACTCATCCAATATATTCCATGCCAAAGTCTGAAACACTAATACAACATCCAATGGATTCCAGCCCATGAAAAGAGTGAAGAAAGGGAAGATATAGATCTCAAAATAAACTCCTCCCAACCTCAGGGGTCGAATCCATGAGAGGAGGAGTAGTTCCACCAAAAACTAAACTGATAGCTAGAGTGTAGGGTGGTCAAAGTGACTCATCCCTCACTTTAGGAAACTGATTCATTACATCATAAAAGGAGCTTTCACCTAATGTATTTACTCTAGGTAACAATAAAAACATCATTATTACATTCACATCCATCAACTACATTGGTAAAACATGATTTTTCAAGGTGAAACTGTCAACATTGAGAAAATTTCCAAAACTCAGAAACTCAGAAAATTTGTGTCAAAAGCGCAACACCACTGTCCTAAGCGTAGTGCTAACTGCAGCTCCACTTTTTAGGGGGTTCCCGGTGTCAAAATTGAGTGCATGATAGCTCATTGGAAAACCTACCCTATCTAGTTTCCATATCTACCCTTAGTTTCCAAAATGGTCAAGTTTTGGCCCTCCAAAAGTTGATTCTCCCAAGAATGGTCAAAAGTGCAGCACCAACCTCCAAAACAATGTAGAAACATGATTGTTTAGGTGTTTTTTGACCTTTTGACTACACAATTGACCCATAAAAACTTATAAAAGTGGTTTTCCTCACTGTATTTGGCCTTCTGAATCAAATGGTGGTGGTCATTTTTCATTTGAAGGTCCATAGGAAAAGCGCACCACCCTTTTGGCAATGTGACTGGTGCACAAATTGCCAAAAATACACAAAACTTCAAAATTTCCCAAAATTGCTCAAAATTTTCCAAAATATGGCCTTTGGATGTTGATAATGTGTGTCAAGCCATGAGTGATGCCTCAACAAGGATGTCAAGTTTATCTTCCTCCCTTTTCTTGGTTAGGGTTTCAATTTTCTCCTTTGCAGCTTTGAGTTTTGCCCTGGAAATCCTTTCTCTATAGGCATAGTGTTTTGCCATCTTCTTCTGAATTTCATTATCCCTTTTGGCCTTGTCTAGGAGATTTTCAATATGGATTCTTACCCTCTCAAGCCAATGATCCTGGTTCTCATTGATCATTTTATAAACTGTTCATTTAGGGCGAGCTTATTAGCTAGTTCAGCCTCTTTCTGTTTTTCTAGCTCCAATGCTCTTTTTAGGCCTCTAGTCCTTGGCCTTATTTTTAGCACATGTTCCTCCAATTTTTGCCCATATTCTCCATATGATTCACCAAGTAAATCCTTAGCCTTTTCAACCTCCCTCTTTGCCTTGATGAGCTGAGTCTCCATGAGCTCTTGTTTGGTCTCAAACTACTTGTTTTCTTGCTCATAGTATGAAATGATGTATTTTTCCCTCTGCAAGTTGACCTGGAGCTCCCCTATGAGTGCATCTTTTTCTTTGATGACAATTCTTGTGCTTTCACTATCATCATGCTCACATAGGTCAACTAAGTCAAAATCCTACTATGTCTCATGTAGGTCCTCCTCCTGTTGTTGGATCTCTGACTCTGTCATCTTCTCCTTGCCCTTCTGTACCTGTTTTGCTGATGAAGAAGGAAAGGCCCCTCCCACAATCTGTGGGGAAAACACCTGCCTGTGGCCTCTCTGATAAGTCTGTGCCAATGTGTTCACATTTTTCCTCTTAGGCCTGATGACCTCAACTTTGCTAGGTGAATCAACATGATCATGAAATGGTGATGATGGTGGTGATAATGAGGGTCATTGATTAGATGGAGGAATAGAACTAGTGGGCTGAGACGAAGGGGGTATGGATTCAACATGATGATCAGTGGGATGAGATGAATAAGGCATACTTTCAGCACGTAGAGCAATGAAAATTTCATTGGCAATGAAATTGTCCCATGAAATATCCAACTGATCAAGGTGATGAAGGACAATGATCTTGATCAATGAGTGATGGAAAAGGTTGTTCATCTGCTGGTCATAATCTTTTTTTTTCACAATGGAGGCCATTTTATCTATGCTTCGGAACATATAGTATGGGACATTGAGGAATTTGACCCTTGTGAAGTGCATAAGCAATATGATATGGTAGGTATAGAGCCTAGAGAACCTACCTTCACAGGAGAATTACTTCATGATGATTTTCATCATGGGGGCATACCTATTAAAAATGTAGGTGAAAGGGAACACCCTCCTCCTTTCATTCATGTACAATGGTTTGATAAATGGTTCATAATACTGATCCTCCAAATCCTTTGATTTAAACCACCTCTCACCCATTTTTGGAATACCTGTGGCAACAACAATGATAGAAGTAGACAAAGTGAAGGTCACTCCTACTAGGGTTACTTTATTGTCTTTAAGGTGTGATGCAAAGAGTCTGGTCAAAACTGGGTGATGTTGAACTCTTTCAATCATTTGTAAAAGTCAAGGCAATCCACATACTGAAAACATGAGGCTGCCATTGGTGAAGCCATAAGTTCATTTATGCTAGTGGACTCTAGCCTTAGGATTCTGCCTCCTTTATGTGGCCTCCTATGTTCTCTATCTTTTTCTTATTGTGTGTCCTCTTATTTCGTATAATCTTTGTCTTCCTCCATAGTGTTTGTTCAAGAAACCCTAGTGATAAGGTAGGTGAGAATGGGAATTGGGAATAGGTCTAGGGAATCGTGATAGGACTACAAAAATTTGGGGAGATGAGGTGGAGGGCTATGGAACTGTGGGAGGTGATGGGGGGTGAAAATGTGAAGGGAGTTAGAAATGAAAATTAATTTACAGGTTTATGGTAGAGGCTGCCTAGTGATTTTTAGAAACCTAGGTCTTAGTGTTTTGTAGGAAAAGAGTTTAGAGACTAAGGAAAGATAGTGTAAGGGAAGGGATGGTTTCAACATTTATGTAGGAAGGTGTTGTAGGGTCCGTGGGCAGAAATTTTTAATATAGGAACGAATTTAGGGTTTTATCCCTTGCCTAGGGACCAATTTTGCTTCGGAATCAAACACTAATAAGAAGTGTTGTTTGGAAGAGAAAATGAGTGGAAAATAGGGTTACTTACATGGTAGAGGAGGAAAATCCAGTCTTGTTGGGCTTTGAGAGGATTTGGAGCTTGTTTTGGTGCTTTGGAGGCTTACTGGGCAAAAGTGCAGCGCCTAACACAAAAGTGCAGTGCCAGTGTTAAAAACGCAATGCCCAAATCTCTAAGCGCAACGTCTAGCTTCTAAGTGCAACGCCTTCTTCCTATGTGCAGTGCCAAGAATTTTTTCTCCTTTGAACTTGCAAAACGAACTTTTTGAGCCAAGGGAGTGTGAGCTCGACCTTTGAGAGTGCAAATGGATTTTCTTTTGATGTCTTGGTGGATTTTATACTTCATGAAATTGATGTTTTGGGCCTTGGGACCCACTTTCTTCCTTTTGTCATTCAATTTACTCTTGGAAACTATATCTTTACATTTGACCTTTTCTTGTACAAATTGATCACTTGATATACATTGGCATAATTTGACCTTTGACTTTTGGTCCTTTGGCATTTTGGAACTGAGTTGGCACCTTGAGAAAAGTCACTTATTACACATAATGACATAAAATTACATAAATATATATATAAAAAAATAGGATTACATCTCTATTTTCTGGAATAAAATTACAAACTGGAATGAAATTCTTACTTAAAATCAAAATTAGAACTTTAGAAACCTTGCTTACATGCTTGTAAATCCTTATTTAACTGAAAAAGGGATACTATTTTGTTCACTCTCATACCTTGCTGGCCTTATGTAGTGAAATGGTGTTTTATTGGACCTTGGAAAATGAAACCTATTGACCTAATGGGACCTTGAATGACCAGACTCCAGGTGGACTTAACTGACACAAAACATGGTGAAATGAGCCTTTATAGTTAAATGCATGCTCGGCAAGACACATGAAGGTGGGACAACAAATATTGATTTTTGAGAGGGAACAGGGTTTTAACTGGGGCTACCATCAGTTAGTAAATTTTTGCATGAGGACCTAGGTGGAATGATAAAAAATTCAACATGGGACACTAATATGATATAAAAGAGGAGTTTTGATCACTGATGGCAATATGAAAATATTGACTCTAGCAGGGTGCAAACACAGGCACAAAGAGGGCCTAGGTGGGGTGAAATGCTCTGTGATCAGACCAGAGGGTGTGTTGGTCCTGGGAAAGAGGATTCCGATACAAAAATTGCAAACAAGAATCAATGCAATCACTTCCTAGGTCTGTTCATGGCTAGTTAAAGCAACAAAGGTCTATGATAGATGTAAATCAAACACAATGGACAAAGAAACCACTAAGGGAATATACTGTTCCTCAGTATGGTCGCAAATTTGTTATGTGAGATTTATAGCTACGGAAAGAAATATCTCCCCTAGGTTTGGTGGCTAACCTAGAACAACATAATGACAAAGGACCCATGGTTTATTTAAAGTAAGTAAATGGGGGGAACAAACCTACTTGGAATATGTCATATGTTTCGCTCCTTCTTTGGATTGAATGCTTCAATCCTAGCTCCATCTACCAAAATTAGAACCTGCACAAAAAAACAACATAAGCGAAGAAACTACAAGACCTATGTAACATCATCTATCTACTTCATTAAACAGATCAACATGGTATTGAAATATATGAAATAACGACATCACATATAGGAAAACAAAAGAAATCTTTGTATTGATATAAATGGAGTGAGTTACAACCATAAATAGATTTTGATCTTGTAGAAGAGCTCCTCCAAGTTGTTGAGTTGTCCTTCCTTTTCACAAAGTATACCTCCAATCATCCAAACTGCATGAAAGGATAACTCTCGCAATAGCATAAGGGTAGTATCACACTCCAAAAGTCAACCCCTTACATATGGAAGGACGTAAATATATAAAGGAGTGAGGTATGTTGGGAGTTCTTATCCTTTTACCAATATTGGGATTGAGATCCACTCTTGATGGGAGGATGAGATCTAAGGATAAGGGATGGAAACTCCAAGGTAGGATAAGATAAGATTCGAAAGTTTTATCTGAGGTAAATGGTTACAATAGATCGTGGAAGCTTATGGAAATGGAGGCTTCAGGATTCTCTCACTTTTTCCCGAATTTCTAAAACCAACGCAGGTGCAAGGAGAGAAACCTATAGGTGATCAACGCATGCCACAATGGAGCAACATGTAGGTGAACGTTGTCCAGCAAGAGGCTAGGGTGAGTTGGTCCTAAAACTGACTCAGATGATGCATTTCAGGGTAGAAACTCTGGGGAATGAAAGAGTCATGCATAACACTTTGTGCAATGATGATGCAAAGGGGGAATATGATGTTGATTGATCCCATTAGGAGGTTGATTGATCATATGAGAAGAAAAAGCCCATAACACCTAGAATCATGCTTATATTGTCATTGAATTTTATGGTTTTTACTATGCAAAAAGTTTTCGACCTTACTTCATTCAAGTGTCAAAAGGCTTTAATATGTTATATGCAGTAAAAACCAGAAATCAATGATGGGATGCTTCTCTTCTCATTTATATCTTGTGACTATGGTTAATGCATATTCCTACTATTTACTGTAGGGATGGGTGTTTATGATTAGTCTGTTAAGCACAACTCCTTTGGCCAAACGACTTGGTTTTTTGACACAGTAAGAGTTGGTGACCATATCCTTATAGTATAAGCATTAGAATATGTTAGCTAAGGTTTTTAATTCTTTATGATTTTTACAACATACCAACATTGATGATGGCACCGCCTTGTATGCTTTCTAATGTTTGTGTCATATAGGCAGCTAGCATTTTACACTGGCCCTATAGGTGTGTTCCTCTTTGGGTTTCTTTTTGTTGTTGTTTGATATATAGAAAAGAAAGTATGTGTGGTTTGAAGTTTATGTTTGATGTTATAGATGGATGAATTGATTGAAATTAATATTAATTCCTATTTCACATCCACTGTAACGGAACTAACACACTGACAAACATATGTTCCACATCCTTCAACAATTTTGTGTATAGGCCTTTGTGTAAATGTAGTACCTATCTCCTTGCAGAATGTCTAGCACATTACCATGTATCATGATTCTCCATATCTTATTTAAATACTTTTATTCGCCCTCATTTGATCCACATTGTTCTTCGATAACTCTATTTTGATGGGATTTTTTCTATCATGTTTGCTAAAGATATTTTATAATTTTAATCTTTGCAGTTGGAGGTATTTTAAATGCTACTTTTGGTAATTCCATTGATATTATCATTTCAATTTATGCCCTAAGGAATGGGATGATTCGTGTTGTGCAACAACCATTACTGGGTTCCATACTATCAAATATGTTGCTTGTGCTCGTAACAACCTTTTTAACTGGTGGTATCATACCCAATAAGAAAGATCAAACTTTTAACAAGGTACACCGAAGTATTGGGTGTTCATAATTGCTAGACTTACATGAATGTTGGCTTTCTAAATATTTTTCAATCCATATGACATGCACTTAAATAACACTAGAATGGTTGATATGTTTTCTACAGGTAATTATTGTTGTTAATTTGGGACTATTACTGATGGTTTTTATGGGCCTGCTTTTCCCAACTGTGTTGCATTTTACTCATACAGAATTCCATACTAGTCAATCATAGTCAACTCTTTCAAGGTTTACAAGATATGTCATGCTTGTAGCATATGCATCTTACCTTGTCTTCCAATTAAAGAGTCATCCAGATCAAAAGTCTTGGGTGTTCATCATTGCTAGACTTACATGAATGTTGGTTTTCTAAATATTTTGCAATCCATATGACATGCACTTAAATAACACTAGAATGGTTGATATGTTTTCTACAAGAAATTGTTGTTGTTAATTTGGGATTATTACTGACGCTTGTTATGGGCCTTATTTTCCTCGCCATGTTGAACTTTACTCATACGAAACTCCATAATGGAAAATCAAAGTTAGCTCTTTCAAGGTTTACAAGCTATTGCATGCTTGAAGCATATGCATCTTACCTTGTCTTCCAATTGATGAGTCATCCAGATTTTTATGGTTGTGGTACTGAGGTTTTTGATTTTCCTTTATTCTTGTTTACTTAGCCGCATTGCTTTTGTCATTATTTCACAACATGCATGTATCTGGAAATGCATAGTCTGATATGGCCTTCTATATCTTTCCATTTCAATCAGCTGGATATAATTAAGTCAAGTAATTTAGTAGATCATGGATTTAGAGTACAATTTCTTATAAGTTTTCTTTCTATGTACGCAAGGAAAGCTAGAATTTTCACTTTGGTTCCAATCTTAATAGAATCAAAATCTCCTGTAGAGGTGTTGATCCAAGTAGAAATCTATGTAGCCAACTATGATTAAACATTCTAAGTTCACCCAAATGAAACAAGGTAGCTAGTGCATGAAAGGTTGCAGAACACCGTTGTTCTATGAAAATAAAAAACAATGCAGATTCTTATGCTCACTTGTCTAACAATCCATTTGTCTCAAAAAAGGATAAGGGATGCAGCAACCCATGCCCAAAGGCTTTAGCAACTTTGCAAGTCCACATTTACATGTTTAACATTTCATATTTGCGACAAACCAACTAGAAACTATCTAAAAGACTAAAGCAATGTAGTTGACCATTAACTACCAAATTGCCATGGAGGACTAAACCCACAAGCACTCTAGTTGTACTGATAGGCATATTTTTCTCTACGACTTGGCATACAATAATCACATGTTTAATGAAATATAATACACCACTAGATCTAATTACTTCAATTGTTTTCCAAAGCGATGAAATGGTCGTATATAAGTTGTTTCTCTTAGTTTTCTTAAGAAATTGATAGTTATGATTTTACACCATTGTTTACATGTTAATGGTATAAGTGATTTTCTACATGTTAATTTTTTAGCCCAACATGTTCTCCTCAATTTCTTGAGAAATCTTCCTAGCTATTTTCTCTTTGATTTATGGGGAAATCTTCCTTTATGTTTCCTCTTCCAGAGATTAGATTGGACTTCTTTAAGGATTTGAGCACATACATTCTCTAGAAGCCTCTCTGACTGGGGAAGCTCTTATTGCACTTAGATTAGCAAAAAAAATTACCTATCGAATTATCAAATAAATTTGTTGTTTTGCTAGTCTCAAAGGTGGAGTGGGACTTTTAGATACCTTGACACTAACACCTTTGTAGCCATCTTGATTCCTTTTCTTGAATGGTTTGCTTCCTGTTGAGACAATGGCTGAGGGAATAACTTGGTCATAGTTTTCAATATATATCCTTGATCTGAAAATGAGATCTTAAACCAATATTAAGGTATTACAAACTCATGTGCAGGAATGTCTATATTATTTAGTGCAACGGATCGAAAAGATTGCAAATAATATAGACAATGAACAATTATAAAACATAATAAACACACACATCAACACAGGAAAATAATTAAGGAGTTCACTAGACTTCCTGGCTATGTCTCATGGTCCAGCTTTCAGTTTCGACCTCTATATTATGTCTTTAAGAGAAGAATATTACAAATGTGAGCTCGAATAGACTCTTCACACAACAATGACAAAACAACAGGGATTTACTTGAAATCCTCGAGTCTAAAAAGTGCACAGACTCTCCCTCTTGCTCTCTGTCTTCTACTTTCTCTTGCTCTCTTCTCTATCCTCCCATTGAATGGCTTTTAAGCCTAACAACGCTGTTTTTTCACCTCCCTTTTCGGTGTGGACACGTTTTGTTAAAAACACTTAAGGCACAATTATAGTTTCTTTTAGAAACGTAAGGATCGGCGGGTGCGGTGAAACAGACCGTTCGGTCTTCCTCTGCACAAATCCCACGATATAATACATATTTGGGCCTTATTTCATTTTATCGGAAATACAAAGAAATACATAGAATACATTGAAAAACCCGACAAAAACATTTTATTGGAACTCAAATATCCTATGAAACGATGTTTATAATCCTTTTGGGTCTGGGCTTATCGATATCACACATTGCATGTTGCATAGGCCCTGCTCCTTTCTATTGCTGTGATGCGATATTGTGATGTGATGTCGCGATCAGAGATCGCATATCGCAATGTCTTGAGGCCCCGGTAAGTCCTTCCTTCGGCCAAGTTGCAATGCGATATCGCAGTTAATCTGGACCATTGTTTTATGATCGTTAAATCAACGACGGACGGTTATTTTGGGTGGCCCATTTGCACGAAGATTACCCACCCGAAAAGGTTGTTTTCTCTCTCCTACGCCATGCCATGTGTCGGCCAGTGTATGGAATCAGGTGAAGCCCTTCCAATACCACTTACTGCCTAAAGCATGCCCGAAATACATTTTACCGTGGAACTCAAATATTTTGTTGTTTTATTCATAAATCCTTCGGGTCTGCTGAAAGCCTTTGCGCCTGTTTTAAGTCCTCTCCCTTAGTTTCCATGCGATGCAATATTGTAGTTAATTTGGACCGTTGATCTGCGCGCTCGATCAACGGTTCATGTTGTTTCGCTTGTATCACTATCGCATTTCTCTTAAGGCTAAGGCCCGCTAACACTGCTTGCTTTCTCCTGATGCAATATCAATCTCGTCGGTTGATCCCGTAGATTCAACGACTCTGGGGCATTAAGGCTGCACTTCTCCGCTTTCACTTTAACTTGGGTTTTCTTCCATTCTTTTACTGTTTCTTCGCCATACTCTGTTTTATAACTCCGTCAGGTCTTTTCTTTGAAGACTTAGACTTAGAGGTTTTATTCAAGATCCATTTTGGATCAATCCTTATTTGGTAATTCAAGAAGGACTTTCCATAGGGCCATTTCCATTGCTTCCAAATGAGGTTGTGATCATCCAAATTTAACATAAACAAATTGTCAGTCATAATTATAATGGAAAGTGTATATGATTGTGTAGAGCCAAAAGATTTTGACTACGATTGAGAGTTTTCCAAGACAACCATTTACCCAAGGCTTTGTAACACATATCTTCTCTTGTGTGAAAGCTTTTATTCTTCATCCTTTTTCTTGCAAGAGTTGTCACACTTTAGTAATCTACCAGAAAATTCCAATCCAATAATTGTTTGAAAATCAACTGCCATATTTGCCAAATTCTCTTAAGAACACCTGAGTCGGGGATTTTGGAAGTGTTGGTTGCACCAACTATGCCACATATGATATAATGGTTTGCTATGTGATTTACATTAACATGCGTAGCACTTTGCAGAAGATGGTGGGCTAGGATCTGCCAAGGTGTGTTCTTGCCCACGACCTAGACAACCCATTTATCTGCTAACACTATGCCTTGAGTGCAAATATTAGTCAAACCAAGGTGTCCAATGCCTCAGTGCCAATAATAAAATAACATCAATGGTAATATAAAATATAGTTAAATACTTGCAAATAAAATAACTTTAAGATATGAATAATGTTTTAAAGAGAGTGCTTATCTGTATAACTAATAATTTTGTTTTTTTGTTTTGTTTTTGAAGTTATACTTGTGCTTGTCCAAACAAAGTAAAGTTACAATTTCAACTATCATATGATCATCTATTGTGATTAGATGACTTCTTTTTCTGCATTATGTGTCTGTAATCTTAGTTACCTCTATTGTTTAAGTTACTTTTAATTGAAGATAAAAGTTACTTATGTGAAAAATAAATTATTTTAAAATTTATTTCCAATATATTTATATTTAAAATATAAGGAATACATTTTTCCTTTTTTTTATAAAATTATATTTTAAATAAATAAATAAATTAAAGAATGGTGAGAAACAAATAAAAACAAGTATACTTATATTATGATTTATATTATATTAAATCAAGTAAATAAATTCAAAATAAATTAGACCAAAAACATTGAGAAATAAATTTTTATTGATTATATATATATATATATATTAATCTCTCTCTCTCTCTCTCTCCTCTCTTCTCTCTCTCTAATTATATATATAATATATATATATAGATAGTCAAGTTGTCAGTGATTTTTCAGGCTTGATCCATGGCTTGAGAAACTGTGACCCAGGGGCAATTAATTTGTCAAAGTCACCAAGGGATCGCACTTGGCCTGGGCGACACCAACCCTAAGATGAATGAATTTTTTAGCATGCTTCCTTCTCCTAGCATGAGTGCTTCTATGCTTGACCTGTGGCTTAAGAAACTACAACCCAGGGGAATCTAATCCGTCAAAGTCACCTAGGGATTGCACTCGGCCTAGGCCACACCAGCCCTAAGCTAAATGGATTTTTGATCATGTTTCCTCCCCCTAGCACGTGTGCAACAACCTCTGTGAGGTTTGATCCTAGGTTGCCTTGCTAAGGAGGCCCATCCTCAACCAGTTGTGCTAGTGGGACTTACATTTATAAAATTATATTTTAAATTAATTAATTAATTAAAAAAAATAGATAAAAAACATTCATAACAAATAAAAAACATATACTTATGTAGTTTTGTGTTAACTTTATTTTTAGAAAATAATAATATTGATTGTTAAAGTTGAGATTTTGTTTTAACTTCATTTTTAGAGAATCATATTATCCATTGTTAAACATCTGATTTTGATTATGGAATCAGAGAATGAATATAATAGCAAAGTCAAAATCAAAATTTAAGTCAAATGGATGCATTGCCACTTCCTTTGTATTCTATGCATGTAGCTTACATGCAAAAAATACATGTATACAAAAAAAGCAAAAGCAGTGACATTGCCACCACCTGGCTCTTGCTATGGAATATTCAAAATCTCCTTATAAACTTGGATTAATGTGGTTGCCTACTCAAAGTTTGATTTTATGAAGTGTTTTAATATTTTGCATGATATGTTTATTAGGTGTGGTATAAAGAGATATAGATTTTAAAAAGAGATTTTATTTTTTTAGGAGAGAAAAACCAATTATTTTTTATTAATAGAAAAAAGTTCACATGTAAACTAACATATTATTAATCATTTTTTCATCTATATAACCCCATTGCCCACATACCAAACCAAACATATCCCATATTTTAATTGTTGTCATAGTAATTGACTTTATTTCTACCTCGCAAGATTTTATTTATGGTTTTGAGTATATGGTGATTCATATTAATGAAAAATGTTAGAGTGGTTTCGGGAAATTTGACTCGGTTAAGTTATTAACGATTTTATAGTTCTAGGTTTTATAATAACCCATGGTATTCATGTGGAATATGGCTTATTTAAAGGAAAAAACTTTAGGTTTATAAGAACCCATGATATTCATGTGGAATATAGCTTATTTAAAGGCAAAAGACTCAGGTAAATTTATCATGGTGACCAGTAGGATCCTAGCAACAATCTCTTTATACACCACCACTTCTCTTAGTGTTTCGGAATTTTAATAGTTGGTATCAGAGCATGGTGTTAAAAGAGTGCAAGTTGTGCTAATTAGAGATTGTGTGGATCTACTGAGTGAAAATATTGTTGGAAGGTCAAGTCAAGGTATGTATCAATAAAGTTAGAAATGTAGCAAGAGTGGTTGTATGGACGAGAAAATGGAGATGGAGTCAATGGTTTGAGGATAATGAAGGAGCCAACGAGTGATGAGAGCCACGGTGGCGTGATAACACCTATGGTGTGTAAACACCCTAAGGGTTTTGGTCCAAGGAAAATGTATTTCCATATGAAGTTGTAAGACCTATTGTTCAAGCATATATGTGTAGGACTAGTATCTTGGCTTGACGCGCGAGTGTGAGATCTCAGGTGAGATGGTTGTTGAATGATTGAGACCAAGTTAATCTCCCCGAGTCTTGTTTATGGGGAGTATTATTAGGGTGGTTCAAGTAAACTTGACTCAATCAAGTTACCAATGTTTTTTGAGCTCAATCTTTATGAGAACCCATGGTTTTTCCCATGGTATTCATGTGGAATATAACCTATTTATAGGCCGAAAGAATCCAAGTAAATTTGTTTTGGTGAGGAGCGGAATCCCAACAATGGTGTCTTTAAACACCACCACTTCTTTCAATGTTTCATGATCCTAACAAAATAAAAATTATATTTATTGGTAAAAGGGATTTTCTTTTTGTGTAAGGAAAGTTTAAAAAAAAAAGGGGTTTATAAAGAAAATGTTTTTCTTTTTTATAGTTGATTTTGGAAGGTAGTTGAGTTCCCTGAGAAATATCAGAATGGATTTCTTTAGTGGTTCCTATCTTCCACACTTATTCAGTATGGATTTTCTTAGTGGTTCTTATTTGCTACTACCTAATTTTGTTGGTAAGAATTATGAATTTTGTGCCATTAAATTGAGAACCATATTACAAATAGATGATTTATGGAACATTGTTTGAACGGGTTTGAAGAACCCTCAACTTAGGTAGCCTATGAGGCTATGACACAAGATCAAAAGGACCAACTCTTTGTGAACATGAAGGATGACACAACAGCATTGTTTCTTTTTCAACAAGGTAGATGCAGGAGCATCAACTCCTAGGTAATCCATTTTGTTTAAACCCCAAAGGGGTCACAAAAAATCTCCAAGGGGAAAGACATTTCATTTTACAACCCTTATAGAACAGATTGTAATGTCTATCTCTTATTTAATGTTCATTTGCATCAATAAATTAAAAATATTTCTATTTGTTATTGAAATGTTAAAAAGTCACAATATAAATGTACGAAGAATAGTTTGTAACATCTATCTCCTATGTAATGTTCAATGACACAAGAAGATAAAAATAAAAATATTTCTTCTTCTCCATTGATAAATTAAAAAGTTATATATATATATAAGATTGATAAAATATTAGTTTTAAAACTTTCCTCCAAAGAGAGTTTTGGTCCATTTTAAGATAATTCAAATTCTTATTCATAGTTTTGAAAAATTAAATACATCAAGAGAGAACATTGCCTCCATTACAAAAATAAACCTACCTAAAACGCTTCATTCACTTATTAACTTAGTCCAAGAAGTAAGTTAAACTTTGAAAAAATTCAACCTACCTTAAATAGAAATTGTTTTCCAAATCTAATTATTTTTTTTTCTTCTAAATGATGAAAACTTTTTTATTCAAAATTTTTAACCAATCACTAATAAATAAAAACTTTCTTATTAAACATTTAAACCTATTATCCCATTAATCAATCACTAATAAATAAAAATTTTAACATATAAACCAAAAATTGAAAACCATTCACTTCCATCCCTCCTAGTGCAATCATTTCCTTCAATATTTACGATGTTAAAAAGTGCTTGTCAATATAGATTTGGCCATGTGTTATAAATATTGTTCCTCTTTTTCGGTATGTGCATAGGCTCTGCGTTTGATGGCACCGTCCTTTCGTCAAGTATGCAACCTATGACTTTAATATAACATAAAGAATTTTGCATAAAGAATTAGAAAAAGTATTTGGACCTAGGTTTGAGCACTTCAAATACATTTATATGCTATGTCTGAGCTTATCTTTTAATGAGAACATTATGAAGATTGAATTCTAACCAAATTCTGCCCTTTAGAGATTCACATCGGGCTATGTAAATTAATAAACGAACAAGCAGATTTGAGCACTTCATATACATTTCTATGCTATGTGGTGAGATTATATTTTAATGAGAACATTATGAAGTTTGAATTATAACCAAATTACGCCCTTTAGAGATTGACATCAGGATATGTAATTTATTAAACGAATAAGTTGGCTACTTGTTTTTTCTTTCAAATTTATGGTATTTCTTTTGAATGGATGGCTTGATAAAGGAGAAAATAAGTTTCTGGTTTGTTTTTCTATTTCTAATTTATGGTATTTCTTTTTTTATGGGTGGATTTTTCTTAGGGGTGATTTTAGGGGTGAATGTTCGCTTTTGGCGAAATTAAGGGGTTTTAAATTTTTAGTGGGCGAATATTTTGTATCATAGTACATTTTTACAAATCACCTCAAATAGACCACCTTATTTTAAGGGAGAGGGTAAAAAAGGTAAATTTAGCCCTTGAAATTAGGAGTTACAACCTTCCATTCGCCCATTTTCAAGAATAGGTTTTATTTAAGTGAATCCATTCGCCCATTTCCAAGAATAGGTTTTATTTAAGTGAATCCT
>APFE031442395.1:25774-57675 GCA_000404065.3 Pinus taeda
AGAGGTGGTGCATGCAGTACGTTCCATAGGTGTAGGATAGGGGTGGTTGATAATCCTTTTCTTGCTAAAAGGGAGTATTGAAAATGCAACAAGAAAGTCTCAATTTTTATTTTTCCTTAATTAAAATTAAGGAATTTTGAAATTCCACTTCAACAAACAACTTGGGGGAGTTAATTGAGGTGACATAGTGTTGGTCAATAATTGCCATTGATGAAATATAACTCTCTTGATCGGCATTGCTTTGATGACATATGATATCATGGTTGGAAGTCACCAAGGATGATGCATGGTTGATGACATGAATGCCACCATGATCACATGGAAAACTTGGATTAATGATGATGACACACTATGATGAGGACAATCTACACAAAAATTTATGCACAGTAGAAAAAATAATTAAATCTGGACACCTTGAAGGCATCCTCTCGAAATGAACTCTAGACCATCTGAAAGAGGATTGTTTCCCCTTTCCAACAAGCCCCCACACACCTCCAAACTCTTGGTGGTTATAGAGAAATTGAATTTTTAAGTTGGAAAATATATATTTAATTATCCAGCCAACGTACACTTTACAATCATGTCGGCCTATTCTTAAAGACATGTCTCCTCACTTCCTTTGCCAAAACCACTATAAATAAAGTTTCAAACCTCATTCCTTTAGCATCCTTCAATCAACCAATGCATAGAAAATGATCTGAAAATGGGGCTCTTAGGCTTCTTGTCGAACTTACAAGAACCTCTCCCACTTCCAAAGCTTTAAATTTTCCCAAATCTTAATGATTAACCAATGCGGAAATAAGAAATGCTTGAAAATATGGGTGTATGCTTGTATTTGTTTTCAGCTGATTATTTACTTTAAAATCTGTTGTTTGTGCTGATATGGGAAGGTACTTAAACTGATACATAAATGCATATAATAGTAGTTAAAGTAGCAGTAAAAACAAACACATAAGGCAATAATATAATATGGAGTTCACCCTGATATCTTGGGCTACGTCTCCTTGAGCTCTAATCAACTCGATTAGGCTCTCTGGTATTATGGCTTCAATTCTTTTACAAGTGCTACACTTAACTCCAATGTTTTATACAGGAACATTAGGCTCAAAACACCATCTTATCCCTTGGCTCTTGGAGCTCTTCGAATTTCCAGCTATGGCTCTTGGTTGTGGCTCTGGCTCTTGCTATGGTTGTGGCTCTGACTCTAGCTCTGGCTCTGTGGCTCTGGTTCTGGCTCTCAGCTCTCACTTCTGGCGCTCACTCTAGCTCTTGGCTCTGGCTTTTCTAAGCTCTTTCTCTCGGCCTTTACATGCCTCTGTGAATCGCTCGACCTCCAAGTAACTCCAACAACAATATATGTTGCTGTCAATTGAGCTCTCTGGATTTTCACTCGACCTCCGAGTGACTCCCCAGACTCTCTGCACATTCAACGTCGTCTTGTTGTTCGCTCTTTGTCTGCCTATTACAGTGAGCTCTTACTCTGCCTTCTCTACTTCCAGGTCTGCTTACTGCTTCCTAGGTTGCTCTCATTTTTCTCTTCGTCTGTTCGTGGCTTAATGCCAATCCATATCATGATTGTTTGCTTCCTCTCCCGGCTCTTTAGATCACCTGCCTTTGTCCACTGGAATCCCTTCTTTCGGCAGTTACAGCCACTACATCACACCTCATAGGGACATGGCCACCTGTTCCGTAACAGATAAGTGTCAGGTTCACCAGAAACACTCAATCATTTGAAACAGTCGTTATTTCTGTTTACTCCAAGAATGCCTGTAAAAACCGAATCTTTGCCAACTCATCATCCACGTCAGACTTCAAATCTTTATGCGTTGTAGCTTATTTTCTCCCTCGGGTCTAGTCTCCCATCGGGTGCAATCTCCGCCGTTAGATCTAAGGCCTCCAGATCCTAAGGTTATCGCTCTTATTACGCGGATGACTTGCTCAGACGTTATCCCACGATGAGAGTTGTTTTCTCTCTCATCTGTTGGGCATGCGTCGTTCGTTGTATGGCATCACTGGGTCTTCTGAAAAACCCACTTACTGCCCGAAATGCCTCCGATATACCGACGGTTTTGGAGCGCAGGACCCGCCTTCCCATGGTTTCTTGCCTTTCCTTGTAATCGAGCACTCGAGGCTATTCCATTTCGAGGGGTTTTGCCCAGCGATGTGCGATTAGTTCTTTGCGCTAATTGTGCATCAGAAACAGCCTCCATTTTCTGATCTGAGCCTCATAACTACCATTTTTGCGCCATGCACAGTCGCCAGGGGCCAACAGTCAATGTGCTTTGACCAAAGGTCCTCGTTGCTCTGTGGTAGCTACAAATTGTCATTGTTCAAAGGTTACTTCTGATAGGCTTCGACATCCAAAAGGCTTTAAATTTCGATATGAGTTTTTATAGAGTTCGAGTAGCTTTAAGAGAGTTTAAGGATCCAAATTCGGATCAGAAAAGGAGTCGTAATTCACAACTCGTGAACACAAAAGGAGGCAGCATTAGGAACGCCAGTGGTGGATCTTTGATTTGGGTCTTAAATATTATTGATAGCATGGAAAACCGAATTTGATCACCTTTAACCATCTAAACACAAAGTCTTGAACTATGTATTATCTCATACACCTCAGCCTTCATACCTTTGAATTGTGGTGGCTTGGATTTTACAACATCTCATTTTCTCGAACTGTAATTATAGTAGCTCAAACTGTGGTGACTCAGATCTCTTGTTGTAGCCTATCATACCTCGAACTCTGTATAATACCTTGGACAGAATACCTCATTACATGACTATTCTTTTTTACTTCATTACATGACTGCACTGCGGCCTCGTTGCATAATTGTTCTCTTTCTCGGCCTCATTGCAGGACTGCACCTCTGCCTCATTATAGGACTATTATAGATAATTACAGTGACCGTTACAATTACAGTTACAGTTACTACACCTCAATCTTTATTACAGACAGTTACAATGATGAGGCCAGATCTAAGGAACTATACCTTCGCTCTAAACTATAAGTCTTCTTCTATACCCTTGGACTATGATTCTTGTACACTCAGACTGTGTCTACAACTCCAGATCAGGCAGGCTTTTCTACACGTACTGGTGGTCATCTACTACTAACAAAGCTCGAACCGTGGTATGACAATGGTTGGGAGAGACTAAAGGATAGTGGCTTGGAGCTTGTACCTGGGCTATAGTGTTATTAATTGAATTTGCGGCAATAGTGAAGTCCAGTGGAGGATGTGGTACAGTGAAGAGTAAGTGAAGTCAATTTCAAGTATTTATGGAATAGTGAAGAATTTTATCAAAGACATCCAAGTAAGTACATCACACATTCTCTATTAAAAAATCAATTAGGATTGGTGTCCTAGGGATTGGAACCCCTAAACACAAGCTTGAAGCCTTGAGAAGAATAGGGTCGAAGCCCTAGAGGTCGGAGCCTCATTAACAGTCCAAGTTGGTACGTGGTTACAGGTTGGTGCCTGGAGCATTGAGGGGTTGGTTCCCTCAACTATTATTGTACTCAATTATTTGAAAAAGAGGATTAAAGTCCTCTCTTAATAAAGTTATTATTTATTTCATTTTTTATTATAATTATGAAGAATCTAAGTGGTAAAAAGAAAAATTGAAAAGAAATATTGATTCACCCCCCTCTCAGTATTTCCAACATTTGGAATCAGAGCCAACTTCTTCATCATCAGCCTAACAGCTAGAAGAAGGATTCATAGTCACAATGAAGAATCAGGAAATGACTAGAAAGATTCCCTAGTTTGATGGTACAAACTTTGGTTTTTGGAAGAAGAGGATGTCCTACTATTTAATGTCTCTTCGACCTAAAGTATGGCAATCTGGGTTGGATGGGTACAAAGCTCCTCCCACTCTTTTTACTGATCAAGATGGAAGGAAATCTTACATTGCAAATTCCAAAGCTTTAAATTCCATAACTAGTGGAATTACTGACTCTGAATTCAAAAAGGGCATGGGTTGTGATTCTGCAAAACAAATGTGGAACAAACTCATTGTTTTATATCTCGGGGACTCCAAATTTAAGAAGGAAAAGCTCCAAACTCATAAAAGACAATTTGAGAGTCTTAAAATGGATGATGATGAAGACATTGTGTCATTCTTTCTCCAAGCAGCTGAAGTTGTCAACTCACTTAAAAGCTTAGAGGAAAATATTAAAGAAAGCACAATTTTCAAAGGTATTCAGATCTCTTCCAGATAGATTTGACTCCAAGGTAATTTCCATAGAAGAAATGAATGATTTGGGTACTTTAAAAATGGATGACCTTCATGGAATTCTCATTTCTTATGAAATGAGAAAAATGATCCCAAATTCCAAGGAAGCAACATTGAAAGCTTCAAAATAAAAAAAGAAGGGGAAGAATTGGAATACTAGCAGTGATGACTCTGATACTAAATCTGAACTTGCACAGTTTGTACGAAAGCTAAGAAAAGGATCAAAGTGAAAAGGCAAGTATCCTCTCATTTTTTTAAATGTGGAAGGATGGGTCACTATTCTGCAAAATGTCCTCTTAAATATGATAATGATGATGAGGAAGAATATAAAAAGGGGATGTTCAAAAAGAAAGATTTTAACAAGAAGAACTTCTTCTCCAAACAAGAAGATTAATTTGTGATCACGAAGAAGAAATCAACTAAAAATATCACTTTTCACAAAGAAATGATGATAAGTCAGATGAGGAAAATGACTATGCTGGAAGCAAAGAAGTGTTATTCATGGCATTTACAAATGATGATGACTCCGAACAAGAAGGCAAAGGAAATGTGGATGAGTTACTAATGTGTGCCATTAAAGAAAATGAGAAATTATGAAAGAATATTATTTCTCTCAAAGTAGAAAAGGAGGAAGAAAAAAGAAGGGAAGATTTCTTGAACAATAAACTAAAAGAGAAAGAAGATATTTGTGAAAAATGTGAAACTAAAATTGTTTCGCTAAGAAAAGAATTGGATCAAGTTAAAAGGAGTTGGCAAAGCTCTCAAACACTTGATAACATCCTTAATGCTCAAAGACCTCAATATGACAAATCTGGGATTGGCTTCAAAGGAGAATCATCAAGTACAAAGGATAATGTGAATAAGATAATCCAAAGAAGCTATGCTAACATTCTTTCTAGTCATCCAAAAGAAAAGAAGTCATCTCACCAAGAACAAACATTCACCTTTATCAACCCAAGGAATGAAGGAAGGACAACTCCAAGGAATAATTCTACCTCAAGTCAAGGTTATTCTAATAGGTACCAAACAATGTTTCTTTGTTATTGTTTTTATTTTAAAAACCTTGGTCATCAAGCCAAGCATTACAAGGCTTGTAAAGACAATGCTTCAAGAAATAAGAATCAACAAAGCAAGCCACTTGGCTCAAAGAATAAGGACAAATTAAGACTTACAACTCTTCTGATTCTTTGGCTAAGTATGATCCAAGTTTCTCATTATGTAATGATTATGGTCATGATGAACAAAATTGTCCATTCAAAAAGGAATATCTACGAAAGGATGAACCCACTCTTGATAAATGTGGCCTAGCCTTATATGCTGATAATGATGAAAATCAATGGTTCGTAGACAGTGGATGTTCAAAACACATGTCCGGTGACCAAAAGAAAATTACCTCCTTAATCAAGAAAGATGGAAATGTGTCTTTTGGAATTGGATCGACCAAGATAGTTGGAAAAGGAATTGTTGCTCTCATTGGAAAAGGAAAACCCCAAAATTCATTGTTGGTGGAAGGACTCAAACACAATCTTTTGAGTGTGAACCAACTTTGTGATAAAGGACATAAGGTTGTCTTTAGTAAAAAAGATTGTGAGATAAGGAGCTCCTCATCAGGTGAACTTATAGATAAAGGAATAAGAACACCAGATAATGTATACATTTTGAACAAAATTCAAGAAGATAAATGTTATGTAAGTCAAGCAGATGAAAGTTAGCTATGGCACAATTGGGACATATAAGCTTTGATAACTTGATCACTATTAGCAAAAGAAATGTAGTAAGGGACATTCCAAAAATTATCAAGCCAGATCGAGTTGTTTGTGGACCATGTCAACATGGAAGACAAACAAGAATCAGTTTCAAGACTAAGAAGTTCTCTACATCAAAACCTTTGGAGATCATACATGCATATTTATGTGGACCAACTAGAAGTGCAGCTCTATAAGGCGAAAGGTAATTTGCTTTATTTTTTGATGACTATACTAGAATGATGTGGGTATACTTTATAAAATTCAAATCTAAAGCTTTTGCGTGTTTCAAAAATTTTAAAGCTCTAGTAGAAAATGAGAAAGAATCAAAGATTAAATGCCTTAGAACAGATAGAGGAGCCGAATTTACTTCAAAAGAATTTAATGAATTTTGTAAAGTACATGGAATCAAGAGAGAACTCTCTGTTGCTAGAAATCCCAAACAAAATGGAGTAGTAGAAAGAAGAAACCAAATTGTATAAGAGATGACAAGAAAATTCTACTAGAAATTGATTTGCAGCCTAAGTTTTGGAGAAAAGAAGTTGAGACAATAGTTTATACCTTGAATCGAACTCAACTAAGACCAAATAATGACCAGAAACCATACGCAATATGGAAAGGGAGACCTACTTCAGTAAAGTACTTTAGAACCTTTGGAAGCAAATGTTTTATGAAGAATAATGATGACTCACCAGGAAAATTTGATTCTCGGGTCGATGAAGGAATACTCCTTGGATATTCTACAAGAAGAAAATCTTACAAATTCTACAATAATCAACTACAAAAAGTAGTAGAAAGCATTGATGTAAAAATTGACAGAGCTCTTCTAGAAAAAGAAATTGAAGTCCATGAAGAAGATTCTATCCTTGAAGAATTCAAAGAAGAAGAGTCAGCAAAAGAGGGAAAAGATCAAGAAAATAAAAAGAACCATCTCAAACTCCTTCAAAAGTGAAATTCCTCCAAAAACACCACCCGGAAAAGAAGATTATTGACAATGTAGATGAGGGAATACAAACCCGAAGAAGGATGATGAATACACCCAGGAAAGATGACGTTTCTCTCTTATCTATGATAGAACCAGCAACTTTTACTCAAGCAAGTAAGGATCCTCATTGGGTGGAAGCCATGGAAGAAGAAATGTCTCAAATCAAGAACAATGAAACATGGGAGATGGTACCTCATCCAAAATATAAAAATATAATTGGAACCAAGTGGGTGTTGAAAAACAAAATGAGTGAAGATGGACAAATCATCATAAATAAGGCAAAGCTTGTTTGTAAAGGTTATTCACAAACTGAAGGAATTGACTTTGAAGAAACCTTTGCACCAATAGCTCATATGGAAGCTATAAGGATGTTTTTGGAATTTTCTTACTCAAAAGAATTCAAAGTCTATCATATGGACATAAAATCAACATTTTTGAATGAGGAACTCAAGGAAGAAGTCTACATGGAGCAACTAGAAGTGTTTAATCTAGCAGATGGAAAAGACTTTGTATGTAGTTGAAAAAGGAATTATATGGGTTGAAACAAGCTCCTAGAGCTTGGTACACAAGATTATATCACTATCTACAATAACAAGGCTTCAAAAAGGGGGTGGCAGGAATTAATCTCTACATGAAGATCGACAAGGATAAATTACTAGTTTCTCTTGTATATGTTTATGATCTTATTTTTGCTAGCAATGATGATGAGATGAGCCATGATTTTGCTCAAACTATGTCAAAAGAATTTGAAATGTCAATGATTAGTGAGTTATCTTACTTCCTTGGACTACAAGTATCTCAAACCACAATAGACATGTTCATATCTCAAGAAAAAAATCTTAAAGACATTCTTAAAAGATATGGGATGGAAGAATGTGCACCTATGAGCACACTAATGACCACAGGCTGCAAATTAAGCAAAGCTGATGAATCCCCCTTGGTAGATGAAACTCTTTACAGGTCAATAATTGGAGGTCTCTTATACTTAATTGCTACAAGACCCGACATTATGCAAGTAATAGGAATGGTGGGAAGATTTCAATCAACTCCTAAGCAATCCTATTTGTTGGTTGTGAAAAGAATACTCATATACTTGAAAGGAACTCCTGATATTGGTCTTTGGTGTCCCAAAAGAAAAACTCTTATAGTTACAACTTACAATGCTTCTGATTGGGTAGGAAGCATGGAAGATAAAAAAAGTACCAATGGAAATGCATTATTCATGGGAGATTGTCTAATATCTTGGCTCAGCAAAAAGAAATCATCTATATCTCTTTCCACAACTGAAGTCAAATATATAGTTGTTGCAGATTGTTGTACACAGATACTCTGGATGAAGGAAGCTTTGAAGGATGTCAACATAGAAACTAAACAGCCAATCACCACCTATTGTGACAACATTAGTGCCATCAGTCTTTCAAAGTATACAATCATGCACTCAAAGACCAAAATATTCCAATCAAGTATCACTTTCTCCATGAACAGGTCGTTGAACAAAACATCAAGTTGGAGTACATCAATACAAAAAACAAATGTAAACTTTGAAACGGGAACTGATACTGTTAGCTATTTCACAGAGATAGCAAAAAGTGACCCGATTTTGAAAAGGGGTGATGCAGAACACACATATTCTTTTTAGAGCATAGCTTTTGGCACTTTAAATTTTTCTTTTGTACATTATATTTTAGAATATTAGTGACTTGCATGCTCATTTTAAAAAGTGGTGATTCTACATGAGGCCTTTTTTTTAAAAGACCTATTTTTTGACTTTAAATTTTCTAATATATGAAATGTCAATAATTTTTTCTAAATTTAACGATTTTTTACACTTTAAATTTTTTAACGTATGAAGTGTTTAATATTTTTTTTAAATTTTATATTTTTTTACATTTTAAAATTTTTATGTCAAATTTTTTTGACATAAAAATAAATATATATATATATATTATATATAATATATAAATATTAATATATATATCTATATAAGAAAGAAACAATAAAAAAAAATAATCTCCTAAAAATAAATGGAAAAAAAAAACAAAAAAAAAGCATTAAAATTAACTAAAAAAAAAAACAAACAAACTAGATTCGAAAAAATAGAAAATTAAAAAAGAAAACCAATAAAAATCTAAAAAACTATAAAATCAAGATTAAAAAAAAAAATACTCAAATTTAAAAAATAAATAAAAATAAATAATATATATACTATTATATATATATATATAATATATATATAAAGTAAAAACATTTAAAATTTTAAAACATATATATATTTTGGATTTTTTTTCAAAACCATTTAAAATTAAAAAACATATATTTTCGATTTTTAAAAAATAAAAATCTTTTAAAAACATATATGCACGTAGCTCTGTCGCCCAGGGTCACACTCCAACGAACGGTCGGGCGGTAGTTATCTAAGTTCGAGAATCTGATACCACAACCACGGGTAGTAGGGTAGTGGCTATCCGATTCCGAGAATCAGACAACCACCACCCAACTGCCCTTGGGAGCGCAGCCTTGGGAAGTAGAGTTGTACGCAGCTCAGCTGCCCAAGGCTGTGCCCCCACGGGCGATCAGGCAGTGTCTATCCTATTCTCAGAATCGGACATGCATCTCCACCGCCCAGGGTCACGCCCCCACAGACGACCAAGCGGTGGCTATCTGATTCTCGAAACCAGAGACGCGGCTCCACCGCCCAAGGCCGCGCCTCCACGAGTGGCTAGGCAAGGCCTATCCGATTCTCGAAATCGGATAACCACTATCCAGCCACCCGTGGGGGTCGCTATCCGATTCTCAAAATCAAATAGCCACTGCCCGACCACCCAAGGGGGTGGCTATCCAATTCTCGAAATCAGATAGCCATCGTCCGGCCACCACCCAGTCACCCGTACGCAACTTCGCCGCCCAGGGTCACGCCCTCACGGTAGGCCAGGCAGTGGTCGATAAAATTGTTATTTTTTTAATAAATATAAATTTTGTTAATATATACTATTCTAATATATATTATAATATATATATATATATATATATATAATATATATATATATTATATATATATATTATATATTATAATATTTTAAACGTTATTTTCAAAAAATTCAAAATATGTTTAACTTTCTAAAATTTAAATGTTTTTTTTATTATTTTTATTTTTTATAAATCGAAATTTTAAATCAATGTGAAATCCAAATTTTAAAATTTAAATTTTTTTATATAAAAATTTGAAATGTTTTCTTTTTTTTTCAATCAAAAATATATAATTTTTTTAAATATTTTTTTCTTTATTTTTTAAATTTGAATATATATATATATTATATATATATATTATATATATATATTATATTATATATATATATGGTGTTTTTATGTGTTTTTAATCTTAATTTTAGTAGGTTTTTAATTTATTTATTTATTTTTTTAATTTTTTAGTTTTTGTTAATGCTTTTTAAAAATTTCCTATTTTTACTTAATTTTATAGGTTTTTTTTTCGAATTTTTTTTATGTTTTATGAGATTAAAAAAAATGTTTTTTTTTTTAATATGTTTTTTCTTATTATTTATTCTTTATATTTTTAATTTGTTTTTTTTTAAACATATTAATGATTTTTTTTATTTTATTTTATGTTTTGTTTTTAATATATATTTTTATTTACATTTTGCTATTTTTTAACCTTTTTTTTTGTTCTTTTCATTGTTTTATTTTTTTATTTTATTTCTAATTTTATGTTTTCATTATTCTTTTTGAAATTTTAATATTTTTCGGAGTCATGATAGAAGCTTTTACACCATTATTTCAAAATATTGAAATTTTACCCTAGAAAAAAAAAATGTTATTCCAGCATCAACATTTTTCTTTTTGAGGGTGTTTTTTGCACAATTTTTGCACAAAAAATTCGTTTTCACTGTCATTTTTAAAACATGTTCAAAATTGACCCTAAAAAAAACCATCGTTCCAGTATACACACTTTTCGTTTTTAACACTGTTTTTCATGTTTTTTTGGGGGTTTTTTTTGCCAAAGTTCCCCTTTTGAGTTTATAGTTCCCGTTTCAAAGTTTATATTGTTAAAAGAACAAATTGCAGATATCTTCACAAAGCCTCTTCCACAATAAGCATTTGAACAACTTCGCCCAAAGATGGGGGTTATTGCTCTTGTATCACATTAAATAATCATCTTCACAAGAGTAGGGCAACATGTCAAGGAGAGAAGCACGACAAAGAAATCAATCTAATAGGGGGAGTACTTGGCCACCCCATTTTCCATTGATGTCAAAGGGGGAGAGGATGTCCAGATATTTCCATCAATGACAAAGGGGGAGACTGTTGGTCAATAATTGTCATTGATGAAATATAACTGTCTTGATGTACATTGATTTGATGACATATTATGTCATGTTTGGAAGTCACCAAGGATGATGCATGGTTGATGACATGAATGCTACCATGATCACATGGAAAACATGGAGTCACGATGATGATACACTATGATGAGGACACTTTGCACAAAAAATTATGCATAGTCAACAAAACAATTAAATCTGGACACCTTGAAGGCATCCTCTCGAAATGAACTCTAGACCATCTGAAAGGTGATTGTTTCCCCTTCCCAACGAGCCCTCACACGCCTCCAAACTCCTAGTGGTTAGAGATAAATTGAAAATTTAAGTTGGAAAATATACATTTAATTATCTAGCCAACCTACACTTCACACTCATGTCAGCCTATTCTTAAAGACGTGTCTCGTCACCTCTTTTGGCAAAACCACTATAAATAAAGGTTCGGACCTCATTACTTTAGCATCCTTCAATCAACTAATACATAGAAAAAGATTCGTAGTTCACAACACGTGAACACAAAAGTAGGCAACATTAGGAAGGGTAGTGGTGGATCTTTGGTTTGGGTATTAAATATTATTGATAGCATGGAAAGCTGAAGTTAATCACTTTTAAGAATCTCAACACAGAGTCTCGTACTATGTATTATCTCATATACCTCGACCTTCTTACCTTTGAACTGTGGTGGCTCGGATTCTGCAACATCTCCTTTGCTCAGACTATGATTATAGTAGCTCAAACCATGGTGACTCGGATTTCTTGTTGTAGCTTATCATACCTCGAACATTGCATAATAACTTAGATTGAAAACCTCGTTATAGGACTGTTCTTTTCGGCCTCATTATAGGACTGCACCTCGGCCTCATTACAGGACTGCACCTCAACCTCATTGCATAACTATTCTCTTTCTCAACCTTATTGCAGGGCTACAACTCAGCCTCATTATAGGACTATTACATACATTTACATTGATAGATATAGTTACTGCACCTCGGGCTTCATTATAGACAGTTACAGTGACAACTCCAGATCTAAGGCACTATACCTTGGCTCTAAACTACAAGCCTTCTTCTATATCCTCATACTATGATTCTTGTACACTTGGATTGTGTCTACAAATCCATATGAGGCAGCCTTTTCTACAGATACTGGTGGTTATGTAATACTAACAGAAGCTCAGAATGTGGTCAAATAGTGTTTCAGATAGACTGAGGGACAATGGCTTCGAGCTTGTAGTTGGGCTATGGTATTATTAACTAAATTTACAGCAACAGTGAAGTCCATTGGAGGACAAGGTACAATGAAGAGTAAGTGAAATCAATTCCAGCTATTTATGGAATAGTGAATAATTTTATCAAAGACATCCAAGTAAGTACATCACACGTTCTATATTAAAAAAGAAATTCGGATTGGTGTCCTAGGGGTTGGAGCCCCTAAACATAAGGTTGGAGCCTTGAGAAGAATAGGGTCGAAGCCCTAGAGGTCAAAGCCTCATTAAAAAGTCCAAGTTGGTGCTTGGCTACAGGTTGGTGCACTCAACTAGTATTGTACTCAATTATTTGAAAAGGAGGAATAAAGTCCTCCCTTAGTAAAATTATTATTTATTTCATTTCTGATTATAATTGTGAAGAATCTAACTAGTAAAAAGAACAATTGAAAATAAATATTGATCCCCCCCCTCTCAATATTTCCAACACATTACACTTGTCACTTAGTTAAGAATAATAAATTCGAGTTAATGAGTTGAATTTAAGTTTACTTGAGTTGATTCCTAAAAATTAGGAGTCTAACTCAATTAATTTGAGTTAGGGGCATAGAGTTTAGTTGTGTGTAGTGTGTTCCTAAATTTTAGGGGCCTACCTTGAGTTAATTTTAGTTGTAACAATTTAATTCAGTTAAATTGAGTTATGGTCACTTAAACTAGTTCCAATTTTTGGAGGAACTAAGGGTAGGTCTAGTAGTGGGGTGTGTACTCAGTGGTCAACCAGTTAACTAATTAATCATCCTAAATTAACTCATACGAGCACAAAATGCGAGTTAACTAGTTGAGATTAGAGTTCAAGGGATGTGTATTATCAGTTGTAGAATATTCTAAATTGTACAACTCATGCATGCGATTGTAGGATTGACCTAAAGGAATTACGCAATCCAGATGAGGCAATTTCCTATTTAATAGGGGCTAATTCCCAAGGAAACAACTCAAGGAAATAGGAGCTTGGAGGCTTGAAAATTTGCCAAAGTGTTGGTCAAGGTTAGTGAGGCAAGAAGAGGATAGAAGATGCAGGTGCAGGTTGAGCTCAAGGTTGAGCAGAGCATATTGTATTCATCCAGATCCTTTGATTAATGCAATACAGATAGTAAGAGGTTTTGAGCAGTTGCTTTCTCCTAGATAAATCTATGTGCATGTGTGTTGAATCTTGATGCATGCTATTGATTCTTGTTCTCGATCATGAATTTAATTCTGCAAATTGGTAGAGTAGATTATTGTCTTTTGATTTGCAAATTTCATGAGGAGATTAAATCTACAATTAAATTTCTACACAACTATAGAGATATTTAAAATAACTATAAATAAATAATAAAATTTTAAGGTTTTAGTATTGAGGGCTAGGGGGAAGTTGGGAAAGTGACACCAAGGTGCAGTGTGCACCAATCGATGATCAGGAGACAAGCCCTAAAGATGAGGAACCAAGCAAATTAGCATGCCTATTTAAGATCAATCAAGTGTTTGAACCAAGTTATCTATTTAAATTTGAGCATTCAAATTTTATTTAATTGAAAACTCAACCTAAGTTGAAGAAAAATCCTCCTATTGTCATTAACTAGGTTATACTCTTTGAAGGCCTCATACAACAACTTAAGTGTTTTTTATATCTCTTTAGATCCAATACACTCTAAAGTGGAACCAAATTAATGATTTATTGGAACTATTTATTTCCTTTTACATGTGTATATTTATTTCTTTTCACATGTGTATGTTTTGGTTTAATGACATAATTTAGAGCTATATTTAAGTATTATTGTTTTGTAGTTTACACTGGGTATGTAACAAAAATATTTGTCCATTTTCACTTAAGAACTAGTGAGTGAAAGAATATGTGGTTATGTTAGGTAAAACTTTTATAAAACAATATGCATGGAATATTATATTTTGTGATTGGTCTATAATAGAAAATGAAGCATGTATATATGTTGAGGTGATTTGTATATACATTTCTCCAATTTAGAGAAAAATCATTAATAGGTTAAAAAAACAAAATAATAGAGTAATACTTGTTCTTATAAATCCATATGGTATAAAAGTAGCTTATATATAGAAACTATTTACAAAACATATAAATATATATTCACGTATTTTAATATTAAAGTATTTAATTGAGAATTAAAATTAAACTTGTGTTTATAGGTTGGCCATTAGGGTGTTAGCGATAATCCTATAGCCATTATTATCATTATCAAAACATAAGCAAGTGGGAATTCAACCATCATTAACTACCTTAGTATCCTTATGTATTGTCTTCTCCTTTGACATAGTAAATGGGAGATTGAGAAACATGTCATTTTGAAGCTTTGGAGGATTATGTGGCTAGTTATAGCAAGGCTTTTTCCTTCTTTCAATATCTTGAGCAACACAATGCATTGGCCTTCCATCAAAGCACTGGGTTTGGTTATACTAGGCTAAAAAAGAAAGAGTAAATAGGAAGCTCACTACTCATAGAATAGGGACAGCCCCTTTGCCAATACTCCACTAGTTGGTGTAGTTGTGCCACATCCAATTTCACCTTCTACACCTAGAGCGCAATCTACATATAGAGATTCATACAAATTAGAGGTTTGAAAATCCACTAGAACAACTAAATGGGTTGATTTTGATTAAATTTAGAGCCATTTCTTTTCTTCCAAATTAGAAATAATACTCAATTCTAAGAAGCTCACAAGTTGATTGAAAGTCAATTGTCCAACTATATTTGTCACTAAAAGGAGCATATTTTCATAAGAAAGTAATGGGCAAATTGAAAGTCTAAGGAATAGACGATATGTCACCAAAAGGGTAGGTGTCTATGAGATTGAAGCAAGTAAGTAATCACATAATCTATAGGCACAATTATAGATAAACTCAATATAGCTACAAAATTACCCATGACGTGAAGACAACTCGGTTTGTGTTGGTTTAGACCGTGCGAGATCATAGAACCTCGTGGGGAGGGTTTGAGGATGGAAGCCACTTTGGTGATTTAAACTTCCCAAAGGGCCTCCAGGCTTAACCGAGTGTCATACAAATCTTGAGGATACACATCCCATTATGGGTGGATCTATATTCTTCCATCCAATAAAAGAACTAGCCCCCACCTAGAAATAACTTTAAAAAAACAAAAAAGATAACTATAAAAAGAGAAAGAAAAAAATTAAGTTTCTATTACAAAATAAATCTTTTAATTAAATTATAATAAAATGGATAATTCAATGATAATAATCCAAGCTCCCCTGAATTAGCAATAAAATATTATTTATTCAAACCTATAACAAAATTTGGAGCAAGAACTATTTATAACCATTTCCAAAAGCTTAACTTTTAAACGATTTGTCCTATTTATCTTTATTGTGTTGGTGATGTGAAAAATGTAGGTGCACACTTTCTTTCTATAATAATTATTTAATAAAAATATATGCTATTAAACAAAATGAATGTAGAAGAGGCTTTTACTGAATTTTATATAATAGAAAACTATGTATTCATGTATACATTGATATGAGATGATGACACATATACATGTACATATTTGCCAATGTAAAAAACATAATGCAAAAATAGAATTAATAGATAGGGCAACAATCCACTTTGATACCCTTAGAAGTGGGGCACATAGCTAAAGGGCAATTCTCCCCTCTTGTTCCCTACCAATTTATGGATATGTTTTCCATACCCAATGCAAAGTATAGCAATATAGCTATAAAGGCCACACCAACATCCAAACCTGCAGAGAGGACATAATTGTAATGTTTCCACCAAGCCTTGCGATATTTAAAGATAAAATAGTTGAAAATGATGCCAACGGTGATCCATGATGTGTAGTTGAGTGTACTGGATGGAGGCATATTGGTTGTACCTCCCAACAGAATTGGCATGTTGATTAGAGTAATCCACTTGACATTTGGAAAGGCCTTGTGCACTAACCATACTAAAACTGGAGTAGCTACCCCACCCAATAAGAACCAATTTAACTGGGGATACACTCCAAGTTTTCCAAATATCCTTTTGAGACCAGCCAAACCCCATATGAATGATGCATCGTGGAACACATGATCAGTAGGACATGTACATGCGCTACTTGAAGGCAAAATTTCTGTTTGGCATATATCTTTCACCGACTCCAACATCCACCATGCAAATCCTAGGTTGACTGTTCCAGCCATAAATGTGCTTATAAACTACATTGCATCCACAAGAGATCAGTAAATAGAATAGAACAAATGTAGCTAGCAACTGATTTTTCTGCAAATAAAGTAAATATGGAAAATTCATTCTGATTTTCTAAAAAATGGAATACCTTGTTATAAAGAACAAGAATTCTAATTCTAATGTGTATCTATAATACTGTGTATCTATAATACAGTGTATTTATCTATAATATGTTTGGAGAGTTTTATAATAGTAAAACAAAATTTGAAGCTAAACAAAAACAATATTAGCTTTTAGACTTTTGTGATCCATAATAATAATGAGATTTTTTTCCGTATTAATGACATTATGACTATTTGGTCGACATTTCGAACCATCTAATGTGGTTTTGAATATTTGCCCTAAGGATGAACCATATTAGATGGAAACTTGGACCAAATCGTCATGATGTGATTAATCAAAAAGAAAATCTAAAGTTTAATTTTCTTGAAAAGGTTTTTTTTTTCAATTATGGTTCACGCTTAGGTGGTGAGGCCTAACCCCAAGGGGTAGAAGAGATTTGATTCTGTGACCTTTCAATTGACAAGATACTTACCAACAAAAATTCAACCACTTGACCTATCCTTAAGGCTCGATTTACTTAAAAAAATGTTATTACTTATTTTATAATTATTTATGCTTCAATATGAAATTACTATCTAGATCTTTTCCCAGTGGAAGGTTAAAATGATATTAGAAGTGAAGAGCAGAAAAAACAGATGTGATGTTTATGTTCATAAGCTGGGTGAGTGCCATAAGCATAAAACTTTGAAGGAGAGTGAATATTTTCAACATATCATACCTACACAAGAAACATAGAGCGTGGTGGGATTTTCATGTAATGGTTTAGTTTGAAGTCTGATAGGAAACCAACTGCTTGTTGCATACTCGTGTAACCATAGACCTTGAAGCAAACATTGGCAATAGGCTTCCCAAGGAGGATATGTCCCATTATGTATTCGGTGATAATGTTCAAGCCTAGTTGCTATGCCAAAACAAAATAAGAAGATAAAGTATACAAAACCCTTCTTTTGATCTTCCTTTGGATTTTATTTGTTTCGAATCTTATTTGTTTCCCTAGGTATATACACTCTATTTTTCTATTCAATTTTTTTGAATTTAAATTTGTAAATGAAATGTATATACTCTATTCCTCTGTTTTATGAATTTAAATTTGTAAAATTCACAAACTTCTTGGAAAAAAAACACATTTTTTCCTTACTCTATCTTTTGGAATTTAACTTTGTAAACTTCTTAAAAAAAACACATATTTTTCACCACTAAATCCATTCCCTGTTAATAACTTCCTCTGTATAATCACACACAATCTAAAAAATAATATATTTCACTACAAACACTACCTAAAAATGAGATATTCCTCTTGTAGAAGATTGTGATGAGGACATGCTCTTTCATATTAAAGGTCCTTGCATTCAAGGACACCTCCCCCAACAGAGGCACTTTGAATCTCCTCTTTGGCAATGATAAAAATTAATTTAAATTATAAGCCACATACAGAAAGAGTGTGGCCCTTACCCACCGCAAGTCATATTTCCAGGAAAACTAGTGTCGTTATTTGATCTGCTAGTCCCACTAAGACGGGTAGCTATCTTAGAAATAAACAATTCAAAGCAACTTGTGTTTTCCTTTTTATGGATGATAGATAAGAGAGAAGCAGAGAGTACCAACCTCAGTCTTTTGCTTGGCTCCTTGCTTTTTTCCTCTCTCCTTTGATAGAGCTCGCCACTCCTTTCTCACTTGTCTCACTTCAAAGAACACCTATAGAGGCAAAGCAGCAAAATACCATCAAAGCATAGAGATCTATAATGCCATAAACAATGCAGAATCGGAAGTACATTAACCATACAATTATAGCCAAAAATACAAGATTTACAAGTACACAAGTATATGGAGGAAAACTCTAATAGCTTTATTGATAGTAGAAGTAGAAGAGAGGATTACAACCTAGTTGTCTAATCCAGCTTCATCCTCCCAACATGAAAGCCCTCTTCACCTCATGAAAAGCAAGATCACCCAACAATACAATGTCTTCAAAGAGAAACCAACAACACTTCCTTACAATTACAAAATTCCAGCCTCTTGGATCTCTGGGATGAGGGATCCATTTATAGATATTTGCAGAGATGCGAGTTAGCTTCTGGGTTTTTGATTAGTGTCATTTCGCTGATAGTTCTTGGTTCCACTTGGAGATTTCATGATCTCTTACTCATCCCTGGGAAAATTCAGAGAGGCAAGTGTCATATGAGCAGTTTCTAGAAGATTCTCTAAGTTTCCACCTAGCAAACTGCCTTTGATATTTGTCTGCTCTCACTCATCGCACCCTACAGAAGGTCTTTTTAGTATGCATCGCACCCTTTGTGTGTAACAGGTTAGATGCATCACACCCTCAGCATGGAGCAGTCTGTATGGTCCAGTTTTGACCAGTTCTGAGTAGTTTTTTAGGGAGAACTTCTGGGAAATTATGTAATCAGTTGACCTTTATCCTTTAGGGTTTGAAACAACACTTTTAGGGGTTTGAGAGCCCTTGGTTTATCGACAAATGTGATTGGGTTTGCAGTGCCCAAATATGTCTATAACAGTTGCCCCCTAAACCATGAGGTTGTAAATCTTTTGATGTCGGGTGAAATGCTTTATCATTTGGATCCGAGGTTTTTCGAACTGGAAGGTGACCTGTATAAAATACAATACATTATCTTCATATTATTTTCATGATATAGCTGAGGCGGGCATTCCCATGCTCAACTTCATAAATTCATTTTCATGTACATAAGATAGACAATTGTCTGCTGTTACAGACTGGTGATTCTAGTAGAGCCAACATCCTTAGATTGGATGATCATCTGTGCAGCTATGGAGTACATTTGATGTCTTTATTTTCCTAAATATATCGTAGCCCAAAAGTATGAAACTAGATCCAGGGTCTTCAAACTCATTCAATCTTCGTCCAATGTACAAGTCGATCCATGTGAAAAGATGTTCTGAAGTCAAACATGGAAATACATCGCCTGATTACCAGCCAATGATGTAATATGTTAGTAGGCAAAAGAGGAATCACCGATAATGATAATGACCCTCAAGGTACTACAGTACAATTCACGTGGTGTGAATATAGGAATTGACGTCGAAATCCATGCAAAATCTTTCGGTCGAAGGCCATTGATGTAAACCTATCGCTGGAAGTAAGAAACTTGCCATTGAGGCATGCAAGCTCCAAAGTATTAAAAGGGTTGTTCCTAAGTCAACTTCTTGGATAATGAGCTGATGTCGACAAGAAGTGACCCATCATAGGAGGGCCTTAATGAATCCCACATCTACGACACGAAACGATGTAAATTATTTTCTGGAGGTGAAAACGATCTGATCATACAAGGTTTAGGGTGGTGGTCATGAAAAATGGAGCATGAAGGTATTGCAATGGATGAGGCATTAGCTGGGTTGGTGAATTATCTGAGCAACTTCTCTTGAACATATCGGCGACACTGTGATGGTTCGGTAGCATTAACCCCATGGATGGTACAGAGGACCAATGGTGATGGTGAACGGAATAACCCAACCCGACTCAATCATGGTGATGGAGTTAATGTGTCATGTTCAAGAGTGACCTGCTACCAATGAAGTTCTTCAAGTATTATTCCCTTTTCCCCAGTCATTGTTGACCAGTACCTCTTTATTTTTGTCAAGCTTGAGGAGGATAACATATTCTTGTTCTATAATTTGCCCTTCGGGCAAACCTGTCACTCTATTTTAGCGAGTCTAGCGACAGTGAAACTCGCTCTTGTCTAGGTAGACAAGTTTGTCGCTATTGTTTTAATGAGTTTAACGACAAAGATAACTCAATCCTTTTCATATTTAGAGAGTTTGAAAATAGACAAAAAGGAAACTCCAGTAGTCCTTTTTCATGGTATAATCCCTTAAGTCTGAAAAAGTATGAAAGGGATGACATTTCGATAGTTTTAGTGAGCCGAACAAGACAAGCGCTCGATCTTTTTGTGTAATGATCCCTCAAGTCCAAAAAGATTAAAATATAGAGGAGGGATGGCACTTCTCTTTACTTTAACGAGCTGGAAAGGCCAGTAGCCCAGCAATCTTTTCATATTTTATGAGTCTAAAAAGAGCTTAAAAGAGACTCGTTTTTGAGGAATGAGTGATGTATCCAGGTAGCAACTGGTTCCAGGTAAGTTTGGAACTTCTCAAACATGGCAGTGTAATGAGGGTGGCTAGTAGAATCACTCGTCACAGTTGTTCCTCAAAAGGGTAAACAATCAATTGGAGGCATATGATTAGCTAAAAGAGTGGAGGTGACAATAAGAACATGACCAAGGCTTAAACGGCTGATAGAAATGCAATCACAAAGGTTATTTACCGAGGGTGGATTCATTTTTTAATGAGCTCGAATCTTTGGAAACTATGCTCAGTGGCAGGTTTATTTTTTAACGAGCTTGAACCCTGCGGTAACACTACTAGTTGCTAGGTTTATTTTTTAATGAGCTTGAACTTTGTGGAAACATTGCTCATGGCAGGTTTATTTTTTTAACGAGCTTGAACCCTGCGGTAACAATGCTCGTGCCAATCATCTTTCAAAGATGTCTCTTATTTAGAAGGTTCATTTTTTAGTGAGCTTGCCCCATGCAAAACTTTGCTCAGTTGCCTTTTCATGTAGGCTAGAAACGATCAAACTACAGAGCTAACTACACTTATAGGTAAGAACTACTGAGGTTAGGTAGGATAGTTTAGAAAAAACATTTCCTTTGCTTTGCCAGGGCTACCGAAAAAGGTGAATGGTGGATCAAACCAATCACCTAACTTAAGAAGTTGCTACTAGTAGCTAAGCAAGAACACTGTAAGGTTGGTCGCTTTTCACTGCATAAAAAAGGTTTTCATGCCCCCAGGTATAAAGAAAAGTAGAGTTTCCAGGTTACCATATGGAAGTTCTTACAATTAAGCAAGATTGTTTCGTCGCCGAAGCAGACAAAAACACTTCCTTGGCTTTGTCCATCGAAGTAGACAAAGGTGAATGGTATGGGTTGGCACTTCCAATCATATAACCTTCAAGGAGATCTTGTTTCAGGCTGATCCCATATCCTATACGGAAATGGAATTTCAGACCAATCATATAACCTACAACGAGGAGATCCTATTTTGGACTGATTTCATATCCTATGCGGAAATGGAATTTCAGACCAATCATATAGCCCATGAGGAAATCTATCTTTTCATCTAGGTTTGCCTGCCGAAGCAAACCAGGGTGCATGCCCCCTAAGCTTCGTTACATTCACCGAATCACTCACGGTAATTAAGTGGATGAACTGGAGGTTGAAGAGACATTCCTTGTGCAAAGAGACCATTTAGGGATGGCATTTGACTCGTAGCCATGTTTGAACCGGGAAATGAAAGCTGGTCAACAAGCTATACCATTTTGCCTTCATACAGGAAACACATCACCCGAAAGAGTGAGGATACAATAGTTCCCATGCTGTAAATGTAGTCACGCCTGAGGAGTAGATTATAATCTAGTGGTCCTTGGACTACCATCATGTTCAAGTGAATGTTTTTCATTCTCAAAGTTATAGGCACATTTGGAAGGATCCCTAACAGTCGATTGGTTCCTTTATTGAAGCCTGACAAATTTTGATTCTTAGGCAGATGCGATGGTGAACCAAGTTCTTTCCAAGCAGTTGAGGAAAGGATACTCTCAGAAGACCCTTCATCTATGATAGTGCAAGCCATGATCATTCTGTAAACTTGTACTATGATTCTGAATGGCACATTAGATGGAAGGCGGGGTCCCGCTAGTAGATTCCAATCAAAGGAAATGACTAGATTTCCTTGAGGAGGAACTGAATAAACGACCAGATGAGTCTCTTGAAATGGGGAACTTCCTTCTTGTGGTAAAGGAATGGGTAGATTGCCCCCATGTTCATCAGATTTTGTGTTAACAAAAATAATTTGAATGGTGTCGTTCTCATTCTCTTTGGAGACTGTATCATCTCAAGGTGGACCTTTTGAAGGCAACATTAGGTCGGCTGCCGTCCTGACCTGTTGGTTTTGGTCTGGTGTGGACTCAAAAGGTTTATCTTCAATGATAGGCGTTCGACCGACAACAGAGGTATGTCAGTTAGATTTTCGACTAGCGATGGACTTGGCAAGAGTTTCTTGTATCTAGGCGGAAGTCTCTATGGTGAAGCAGGACGGTTAACAAAGACTCTTTTAGCTTCGTCTAGAAAAGGACAATGGTGGAGGGCATGGTCGCCTTCACACAGTCTACAAGGAAATTTAGATTTTCCTTTTTGTCCATTGACTTCATGTTCACTAGTCGATGGTGTATTCTCAACATGATCTACAGAGGTTGACGACATCGGATGGTGCAAGCGGGGAGACTAGTCTCTCAAGATCCACGGGATGCAAGGACAATATCGATGATAGTGGTTTCCTTTACAAATTATGCATGGAGTTTTGGGTTTAGAATGTGCGGTGTGTGGATTTTCACCAGACGATGCATGGTTGCCCCTTTGCTAGACCAATTTCTTCTTCTTCTTCTCCTTCCCTTTCTTCTTCTTCTCAGTTACTTGGTTTTTAGTATCACTAGCTTCAGCAAGCGAAGAGGAAGAAGGAGAGGGAGAAACAAATGAAGTAGAAGGTGAGGGAGAAACTCCAGCATCATCTACTCGTTGATTCGATTACTGACGAATTACGGTGTTTTGAACGACATAGGTTGAGAATAGCCATACCGGCAAGCCAATTGTGATTCCAGGAAGGGACAATGTAGCCATGTATGGAGCACCAATATCTCCCCACGAGGAGAAAGGACTAGGATTCCCCCCAAGGGGAAATCCTTGATTGGTGGACTCCATTATCTCAACCTAAGATCAACGAGGGAAAAATGATGTTATTCTGAATTAAATAAATTTTATGACTCTTTGACACAACTTGCTTTTTCAATTTTTAAGAGTCGAGAAAAAGCTAAAGGTGACTATAGTCACCTTCGATTTTTAAAGAGCCTGAAGTGATAAGTGCTCAGATGGACCTTTTCTTTTAAGGAGTCGAAAAGGAACGAAAGTGACTACTCTGGAAATCTTGATAGACAAATTACCAAACCAATCACAAAACTGCAATATACATCTCAGTGGTAAATTAAAGAGAAATTACCGAGGACTTTACATATGGCAGTCAATCTTCCCGAATGTTGTGTTCAGTGCATTGCGATCGATAGGGTGGTAGACACGGCTTCCTAAGGGTAAAGGATATCAGCCTATTGTGGTCTCCCAATATATACTCGACCGTACGTGGGAGCACAAGTCCGTACTGGAACTTGTCGTATCAAAGAGGAGGAATCACCCAGCCTATGATGAAAACGATAGTTACCAGGCTTTACGACGTCGGAATACATCTCTAGCCTAGACTTCTAGATGTTGTGTGTTAGGTTCCAAGCGTTTTTATGTTCATTGAAGTCTATTTTATAGTTGATCTTTCTTAAGAAGTTTTCCTTTCAAGGTTAAACGGATGATGTAGATGTACAATTCCTAAATATGCAATCTAAAATGATAAACAGTAATTTGTTTTCTTTTAGCAATGAAAATCCTAGCTACTAAGGAAAGAAGAGTATGATTCTTTCAAAAGAGAGCAGAGAGCACACACTAAATGCACTTTTCCTAAATCAATTTCCACATTCAGTCTAGATGCAAATACATGCATGTATTTGTTTTTCCATTTCCTTAATGTGAGAATGTCAAAAAGAAAACTAAGTATAGATCTGAACTACTTTTCTTCAAAGCAACACTTCAGCATTTTCTTTTCAAAATATGAAAGGAAGACTAAGAAAACACTTTCAATTTAAAATGAAAATTGCTTTCGACACTTCAAATACTAACAAATTCAAATCAAATGCAATTGCAAAAGTACAATTGATTATCTAGAAGAGGAAGGCTTTACGACACTCTTCTTTTCGACTCACAATGACAGTTGCGACACTTTTGGAATCAAAAGACGACAGTTCAATTAAGCTACTATTTGCAAAGGAGGACTGTAAATGATGAAAAATACATAAAAACATTCACAATTCCTTATCAATGGAGGCTGAATAATGTAAAGGAAGAAGGCTTCAACAATGATATATTGATCGTAGGCTACAAAACTACTGAATAGAGCTGAAAACAATGAAGAAAAAACCATTTTCTGGAGAGAGAAACAGTCTTATTCAATCATCACACCTATACTTAAGGGAAACAGGGATGCATCTCACCTGCAACACACAGGAGGTGCGATGCACCCAGACTGCCAATGAGAGACAGTGCGATGGTTCAGAGAACGAAACTAAGCTTGTTTTTTGCTCAAAATTTGTAGCTAAGTTAAGCTATTTCAGTCAAGCTATGATAGACAGTAAACACAAAGTATAGGGGTATGATCTTATGAGGTTATTGAGCTACCACCAGGGCACTTAGGATGTTTGCAAGTCATATGTTTAGTTCATAAACCAACCCAGAGATTGACTAAAGTAGTGTTGATCTACTTTGCACTTGCATAACAAGTGCAGTTTGAAGGCTAGCTGGCTTAACTTCAGGCTCCGTCTGTAGTTTATAAAGCAAACAACATAAACAAAAAAACAGACTGTTTGCTCCCCAGCGGAGTCGCCATTTTGTTTTTGGGAAAACTAGTGTCGCTATTTGATCTGCTAGTCCCACTAAGATGGGTAGCTATCTTAGAAACAAACAATTCAAAGCAACTTGTGTTTTCCTTTATGGATGATAGATAAGAGAGAAGCGGAGAGTACCAACCTCAATCTTTTGCTTGGCTCCTTACTTGTTTCCTCTCTCCTTTGATAGAGCTCGCCACTCCTTTCTCACTTGTCCCACTTCAAAGGACACCTGTAGAGCTAAAGCAGCAAAATACCATCAAATAATAGAGATCTATAATGCCATAAACAATGTAGAATCAGAAGTACATTAACCATACAATTGCATCCAAAAATACAAGATTTACAGGTACACAAGTATATGGAGGAAAACTCTAATAGCTTTATTGATAGTAGAAGTAGAAGAGAGGATTACAACACAGTTGTTTGATCCAGCTTCATCCTCCCAGCATGAAAGCCCTCTTCACCTCATGAAAAGAAAGATCACCCAACAATACAATGTCTTCAAAGAGAAACCAACAACACTTCCTTACAAATTACAAAATTCCAGCCTCTTGGATCTCTGGGATGAGGGATCCATTTATAGATATTTGCAGAGATGTGAGTCAGCTTCTGGGTTTTTGATTAGTCTCATTTCACTGATAGTTCTTGGTTCCACATGGAGATTTCATGATCTCTTACTCATCCCTGGGTGAATTCAGAGAGGCAAGTGTCATATGAGCAGTTTCTAGAAGATTCTCTGAGTTTCCACCTAGTAAACTGCCTTTGCCATTTGTCTGCTCTCTCTCATCACACCCTACAAAAGGGATTTTCAGTATACATCGCACCCTTTGTGTGTAACAAGTGAGATGCATCGCACCCTCAGCATGGAGCAATCTGTATGGTCCAGTTTTAACCAGTTCTGAGTAGTTTTTTAGGGAGAACTTTTGAGAAATGATGTAATCATTTGACCTTGATCCTTTAGGGTTTGAAACAACACTTTTAGGGATTTGAGAGCCCTTGGTTTATCGACATATCTGATTGGGGTTGTAGTGCCCAAATATGTCTATAACAAGTCAATGTTTCGAAAACCATAAGAGAAAGAAGGTCATACGAAAACCATGGATTTGACTTTCTGTTAACCAAACAAGAGAACAATGAGCGATTGGTTGCAGCGATTAAAAAAATTACAGTCAATCGAATATCTCACAGAAATGATGATGTGCTAATTTTGTTCATTAAGGTTTTTAGTCCAGTAATCTAGGTGCGTGAAGACATTGAATCTAGGTGTGAGAAGACATTGAATCTAGTTAAATATGTAAATATATATTTTAAATCATTAAAGATTTTAATTTTTAAAGTTAGTAATAAAAATTTTGGGTTATAATTTTATATTATTTAAAATTTATCATTCTCTGTATAACTACAAAATAAATTATTAATTAAGAAGCATATTATTATTGGTTTGTACTAAAAACAAAGAAAGCATGTTGAGAAACAAACAATAAAAATATATAATAGTGTTAGCAAGTAAATAAATTTGTAAAGGAAGAAGCATATCATTATTGGCCTATACTAAGAAAAAAGAAAGCATATTGTGAAACAAACAATAAAAAGCATATGATAATTGGTGTATGGGACAAAGCATATTTGTGAAACAAATAATAAAAAGTATATAATAATTGAAGTACGTGTTAGCAAGTAAGCAAATTTGTAAGGGAGTTTATAATTTATTTATTTTAAGAATTCTCTTGAAGTTTTGGATTCAATAAAATAAATTAATCATGGCACAACCCACAATACTTTGCATTCAATTGAAAATCATGTGCTATATCAAAAGGGAAAAGACAAACTCCTTAGTTGTTGCACCTTAGACCAAGGTCATCAAGTTAAAAGTTAACTAGAAATAAAAGTAGCTTGTTGGAGTTAATGCATGTTGGTGCTATCGGAAATATTTGTTTTTATTGATGTTTCTTTTCACATATGAATTAATCTAATGGGATATTGCCTTATCTATGAATGCTTGAAAAAAGTTTCAAAATAGCTTGAGAACTTCGGTTGTAAGAATAAGTTTCCTAAGGATATGTAATGGACAAGTTATAATAATATTCAAGAATATCTCTAGAGTGGCAAATTTCTCCAAGGACCAAGTTTGTTCAATGCCAAGAGAGGAAACAAACAGTCAAGCAAGATTCTTTCCAAAAAACTTTGCAGGTGGGGAGTGAGGGTTATCAAAATGAAATCGATATGGGGCTACATCTCATTACCTCATTACCTTTTGTCATTTATTAGCAACATCAACTAGAGCTTGAGGAATCAAATTCATCAGATTTGAAACATCATGAACATGAATCAACTCATGTCAATATAAAAAAATTTGTTGTTCATGCTAATGATATTTCTTGTTCTGCTTCATTCCCATAGCATACAAACTTCAAGAAAGGACTTGAGAATAATCAAGGTAAAGTGTAGAAAATGATTATCTTAGAATTTCTTTAGCAGTACTTTGTTCGAAGCCTGAAAGGTGCTACAAAGAATATTAGTGGTAAATACTTTATACTTTTCAAGTCTCACCTAGGATTATTATTCGATATATCTTGGACATTATGACAAATTCTTTCATTCGTAGAGACATATTGAATTTTTTTTAGGAAGAGAATGAAATTGGGACAAATATACCGCACACATTAGCCTATAATATAGGATGTATTCAATGCTTTACTGTTGCTTGCACTTAGGAAGATGCTTATTTGCAGAGACATCTTGAAAAATATTTCAGGAAGAGAATGAAATTGGGACAAATATATGACCACAAGTATTAGCCTATAATATATGATGTATCTGATGCTTTATTGTTGCTTTCACTCAAGAGGATTCTCTCTATCTAGTCCGCTTATTATTTGTAAAACGTTTCCTTTCTTAGATGCAAGTTGATTTGGCTTTCTTGTCTTTAAATATTCTTCTTCATTTGCGTTGTCATCTTCACCGTCGTCTTCCTTGTCCTCATTGTTTTCTTCATGAATGTCCTCTAATTCATCTAGCTTGGAAGCTTCTCTAGTAAAGCATGACACATTAAGTGGAATTAATTTAAAGTCCTAACATAAACTAATGGCAAATTCGCCCCTTTCCTTTTCCCTTGTGTGCACCCCATTTGCCCCTAGGAATTGATTTGTTTTTCTCTGAGTAACTATTCTCAACTCAATGCCTATCAAAATGTAGACATTAGCAACCACAACAACCAGAGCTTGAGGAATCAAACCTATCAGAATTGAAACATCATGAACATGAATCAACTCATGTCGATACAAAAGTTTATGTTGTTCCTGCTAATGATATTGCTTGTTCTAGTTCATTCCCAGAGCATACAAACATCAAGAAAGGACTTGAGAAGAAGTGAGGTAAAGTGGAGAAAACAATCAACTTAGAAGTTCTTCAGTAGTACTTTGTTGGAAGCTTGAAAGGTGCTACAAAGAATATTGGTGGTAAATACTTTATCCAAATCTATAGAAAATTTGTTGATTCAAGGGTTGGGTTTTGCATATTTTAGAAAATCATAACATGAAAAAGGATAGAGTTTCAAAAATTAATCAAAGGGAAAAATATACAAGTGAGCAAAACTCAATTGAAAACATTGCTTATTGAAGATGGATTATCTGTGGTATGTTGTATACCAATGCCTCTTTTTATAATGTTGCAATTGGAAAGTATGCTATTAAGTGATTTCATTTCACAATTGTGGTATGTTGTTCCTGTCATTTCTTTTGGTGAAGTTGTCCATTTCCATGTGCCACCAAAACAAACATCCATGGATTTCTATATTGTCAATAACCTGGGTTATCAATGGTGGAATGCCAAGTTGGTAAAAGTGGGGTGTTGTTAGAGCCCTTGCCAAGTTTCAAGTCTCACCTAGGATTATTATTCAATATATCTTGGACATTATGACAATTTTTTTCATTTGCATATACATCCTGAAAAAATTTTCAAGAAGATAATGAAAATGGGACAAATATACCACACACATTAGTCTATAATATAGGATGTATTTGATGCTTTATTGTTGCTTGCACTCAAGAAGATTCTTATTTGCAGCGACATCCTGAAAAAGCTTTCGGGAAGATAACGAAATTGGTAAAAATATAGGACCGCACACATGAGCCTATAATATAGGATGTATTCAGTGCTTTATTGTTGCCTCACTCAATAAGATGCTCTCCAATAGGTCCACTTCTTTGTACAATGTTGCATTTCTTAGATGCAAGTTGATTTTACTTTCCTGGCCTTAAATATTCTTCTTCATCCACGTTGTCATCTTCAACATCATCTTCCTTGTCCTCGTTGTTTTCTTCATCAATGTCCTCTAATTCATCTAACTTGGAAGCTTCTCTATTAAACCATGTCCCATCATGTGAAATTAATTTAAATTCATAAAATAAACTAATGGAAGACATGCTCCTTTCATTTTCCCTTGTATGCACCCCATTTTCCCCTGGGAATTGTTCTGCTTCTCTCTGAGTAACTTTACTCAACTCAATGTCTATCAAAATGTAGACATAAACACAAGAAGAGAGAAATTTTTTCATGATGCCACCTTTCTCCCACCATTAGTTATTAGAATAACAATAAGCTACCAATTGTATACCTCACTTTTGATTGTGCATGAATGATGGAATTTGTTCTAGCAATATCTTGATTTCTCCTCCTTCCTCTTGAAGGAATTTCAATCTTGTAGTGCACATATGATAGGAGCGAAGATCCCATAGTATTCTCTTACCTACCTCGTGGACTTTTTGTTTGTTCCTATTTCACCCTTTCATTGGATTTTGCATCACCAATTCTTCACAATTAAGTTAATGAAATTGGTTTTCAACTCTAAAAAAAATTCAACATTAATGTGGATAATTTCACAATTAGGAGACATGAACTGGCGAAATTAGAGAAATCAATAAGTAAGAGACATGAATAACCTGAGAGACCCTGTAATACAAGAGAACACATACCTGTATTGGTTTATGCAATTGGCAAGTACATACTAGATACGTTCAAAGAAGTGCAGATTATCAATGAATATATTTCTAAAAAAGTAGATATTGATGAGATTCTTCAAACTACTACCCTTCCTATCTGTTGTGGCTTGTTAGGCCAAGTAGTAACTCCACGAATTCAATTCATTTTATTCCTTCAGGTTGGTATTTGTTATATACATGAGGGAGACACTATTCACTTCATCTCCCTATGACTGTTCATATTCTTTATTATTTATTTACATTAATTACATTCACCCAATCCTAATGATTAGGTGTCAACATTCGCCCCCTTAATCTGAAGGGATGTTGGTGAGTCCAAGCATCATTCTGAATCGTTCAAGCTTTTCTCTTCCAAGTGCTTTGGTGAATATGTCTGCAATTTACTCATTAGTGGAACAATGATGGAGATGGATTGTTTTGGCCTCAACATGATGTCGAATCAGATGATATTTAGTATTGATGTGCTTCGTTCGATCATGTAACTTTGGTTTCTTGGCCAAATTTACTACAGAGGTATTGTCAATCATGAGTGGAGTTGAATGTACTTGTTTTACCTGCAAATCTTCAAGAATTTTCCTGAGCCACACAATTTCTTTTGTTGCCTCAGTTGCTGCCACGTATTCTACTTCTGTTGTGGAATTTGCTAGAACTGATTGTTTTCATTATCTCCAGGAGACAGCTCCTGATCCAAGACTCATAGTATATCCTGAAGCAGATACTCCAGTTTCTTTGTCTCCATCGAAGTTTGAATCAGAGTATCCAATCAAGCTGAAGTCGTCCACCCATGTATACTTGATTCCAAAGTCTTGAGTTCCCTTCAAGTACCTTAGAACTCTTTTTGTAGTAGACTAATGTCCCTCACAAGGCTTTTTCATAAACCTAGAGAGGATTCCAACAACAAAAGAAATGTCTGGTCTGGTAGTAGTTAGGTAGTTGAGACTTCCTACAAGCTGTCTATACTTTGTTGCATCCTCAAATTCTTTTCCTTCAATAGATGTGAGCTTTAGGTTTTGTTCCATTGGAGTAGTAAGAGGATTGCATTCTGTCATGCCAAACCTGTTCAACAGATCTCCAATGTATTTCTTTTGAGAAAGAAATATGGACTTCGAATGTTGGGTTACTTCAATGCCAAGATAGTAATGAGCATAGCCCAAATCAATCATTTCAAAACTTTTCCCCAATTCCTTCTTTATGGATGCAATGTAGCTTTCATTGTTCCCTGTCATCAAAAGATCATCTACATATACCACAAGATATACAATTGTTTTGCCAACTTTCTTGACAAATAAAGTTGCATCATCAAGATCAAAATGATTGAAGTTGAGTTTCAGAAGATGCTCAGTTAGCTTTTCATACCAGGCTCGTGGTGCTTGTTTGAGGCCATACAAGGACTTCCCAAGTTTGCATACTTTATGTTCATGTCCTTTCACAGCAAATCCTTCAGGCTGGGACATAAAAACATTTTCTTTTAGATCTCCATTCAAGAAGGCAGTTTTTACATCCATTTGATGGACTTT